>CM046841.1:9741153-9863653 GCA_025618425.1 Heliocidaris tuberculata
AATTTCCGATTAGAGATTTCCTCACATCTAATGTCCAAATGTCACTATCATACAATCAAATGATGTGGAATTCCCCTTTTTCTTGTACAGGCTACTCTTCGATCCTGTGGAATGGCGGGACATACCTAATAGGCACAATAATCAATAATAATAAGTTTATTTCAATGAAAGTAGAAAAATAGATAAGCAGATCTAAAGGGATTGAGTAATATCAAACAACTGACTAGAAAGTTATGCTTTCTCCAATGACGATGAAGATAGCTATAATACCTTTTAACGTATGAAATGCGTTAATAAGCCGTTATCCCAAGTCTAGACACCAAGGATGAAGTTGGAAGTCCCCCCGCCCGCCAAGGCCGGGCGGAACAGGTGCTCCCCCCTTTTTACGAGCTTGTTATGCAAACCAGGCTCGGCGGTGGAGATTTCCAGGCCAACTTCTCTCCCACTTTTCTTCGTGGTCTTATTCGAGTAGCATGTTTTTACTTTCCCTGCTTGCTACTACCAATTTTCGTACAATAAATTTGTTTTTTGTAGAATCATCGTTGCTTTAGTACCTTTCCTTCAATACCAAAGTTTTGAGTTCAGGTCTTCTTGGCAGCTGAAATCGGTACATAGGCTGACTGATTCATTTATTTTAGAACGCTTTGCGGTTCGGATTTAAAGGTTCCCTTTTATGGAATTACAAAGGAACTTTAATAAGTAGACTTTTCTACTGTGAATCCAGATCTGTCAACCATTTTACCTGAATTCCATTCATTAATCTGTAAACTTGAAAATAAAAAATTAATTGGGAACGCCCCTAAAAATTTTGGAAAATCGGTCCAGCGATCGATGACGTCATGTGACGTCACACTCAGAATGCTTGACTCCACGCAAGCTGAAAGTGTGTGTGTAGGCTATTGAACTTCGTGTAGATCCTAGCTTCGACTTCGTGCCATTACAGCCCTTCATTTTAGTTTTTTTTTTTAATCCTATATCAACGAACGATAACATCTTCTTCAGACAGAAGAAATAAAAGAGGAATTAGGGGCACGGCCGTATTTGTTTGAACCAGACAAGTCGGATTCTGATTATATGACAGAGACGTCCCTGATTTCAATAACGGAGAAGATATCGACGGGAGACTTGGAAATTATAACTAGTAATTCCTTTTGATAATTAGATTGCCGATTAAATTCTAATTTACGGATATCCACCAATTATTAATCTTGTTTGCGCTTGCGAAATGCCCCAGTCCTGATGAGGCTGAGCTGAAAGCTGATCGAGGCAGTGAGCTCGACGTGCGCAGGTGTACACGCCGTGCCGTTCGGTTGTTCGCCTGCTGACCCTGCCTGGCCTGGGCTTGGGTAGGGTTTTACTGGTGCATGGGGTGGTAGCGTTTAATTTGTTTCTAGTAAATTCTAACATTGATATCCAGAAAACCCTTAGCTCTCCTGTTACCTTGCATGTTTTCATTGTGCTGCTATGAATAATAAGTACCGGTAGACTAAGTTAGTGTAGGTACAGTGATAGTTGATCAATAGATATATGATCAATAGATACCGTAGATCAAGTTTGATTTTGGGGATGGCATCTTGCTTCAGGGACGGCCTCTTCTTGATGCCAAACGCCCCATGCAGCCCCGTACTATCGAGGAAGTCCTCCGCACAAATGTGCTCGGAACACACGGACACTGCGGTCACTCAGCCCCTTCCAATTGACGCGAGTTAGTTTCCCTTTTGAGGTCCATTTTCTTCTAATATTTGGGTCTTTGAGGAATAAATGTAGACTTACACCCTCCTTTGTGATGTTGCTGCAACCTGCAAAGACACAGCGTTGCGGCATACTTCGATTTAGAGGTGGTTTTCGAGGTGATATATAACTGCAAGTTAGTTTGCACGCGTGATATATGCAAGATATTATAAACAAGCACCGGCGATGTCGGTTTGTGACGTCACACGTCAATCATGCTCGAAGAACGAGAATTCGGGGTTTAAAAGGGGGCGGAGCTTAGCAGACTCTTTTAGGCCTGAATACGTGGGGAAAATATTATTTTAAAAATATTCAGATACGTATTCATTGCAAACGGATGTCATTTTTCAATTTAGATGAGTATCATGTACAAAATAACAAGAATTAGAATTTCATAAAAGGGAACCTTTAAAGGGAAAGTTCACCCCGAAGATTACTTGAGTTTAAAAAATGCAGAAAAAATAAAGAAAAATATTGGCGAAAGTTTGGACAAAATCCGTTAAAGAATAACGGAGTTATGGACTTTTGAAGTTTTGATTTTGTGACGTCACATGCGAGCAGCTCCTCCATTATGTAATGTGATAAATATTCCATAAAATACAGTTTTCTCAAAAAATTTAGAATATTTTCGTCTGTGCATTTGATATATTGTCAGAAATGTTATTCAATACTAGATTCTGAAAAGAAACAATATTAATTTATCGTGGAACGTAAAAAAAAATGCGAATATATGGAATATTTATTACATGACCAATGGGCAGCTGCTCGCATGTGACGTCACAAATCCAAAACTTTAAATACTCGTAACTCTTTTATTATTTGACCGATTTTCATCAAACCTTCGCCAATATTTTTCTTTATTTTTTCTGCATTTTTTTCTGCACTCAAGTAATCTTCAGGGTGAACTTCCCCTTTAAATCAGTGTTTCAACACAGCTTTTAGAACGAGAGTGTTTGCAGCAATTTTTCATGTTCCACGATTTATGTAACAATAGTATCTAGAACGCTTCGCCTATAGCTGCTGATCGTGCACTCAGTTTCGTCGAATGCCTGTCTGCGAATTTCTTTTGGAATACTGATCAGCTACATTCGTCTAACTATTTCCTTGCCTCGTGATCTTGGCCTTTGGACCGGGTTGGTGTTTTACTTGGAGTATAATGCCTAAGCAGGGGAAGCAAAAGTCGACCAGGAAGGCGGCGGCGCGACGCTCTCGAAGGTCGGATGTGGACGAAAATGATGTAGCACCTCCGGCCGCGGTCGTATTGGACGATGACGTCGATCCAGGCGAGTCAGGAAACGGTGAGTCTAATAATATCGGGGCCCCTTGGCCCTTTGTAAACCCACTCGATGCCATAAATACGCATGCTGGCGCATGTCCTACTCTTGAAAATGTTCCCCCTAATTCTGTTCGTTCCCCACCTCCACCTTCAGCCCACTCACTGCCTGTTACTTCGGGCATCGACCTCTCTCCACAGCCGGCTATGCTGAGCTGTGTTTGCGATGAGCTAGGCGGAGAGGTACCGGCTACTATTAAGGAGAAGATCTGGAGGGGGGAATTCATAGAGTTGGGTCTTTTGCTGAAAAGGGATAGTGCCCAAGACACTTCGATTCAAACTTTTAGTTTTTGTTCCGCGGGGTCATCGGTAGTTTTGCGCCCGCAAAGCAAGGCTCAAGTGATTTATGATATTGGGCAGTGGACGTCTGCTTTTCTGGTCTTTGCGTCCATCTATTTAGAACGTCACCCGGCGCGAGCGCGCGAGTTGCTAAAATACATGGATATCGTGCGTTCGATAGTCCGGTATGGGGGGTATAATTGGCGCTCATACGATGCGCAATTCCGCCTCCGTCAAGCTCGGCAACCACACCGATCGTGGGCGACTATTGATACGGAGTTATGGCTTACAATCGCGACATCGAGCCAAGCGGTTAATCCTGCTGGCCCGCCTGCCCTCTCCCGCAGCCAGCCCTTTCGGCCTTACGACCGAGGGTCGAGCCGCGGTTTTCCCTCGCGGCAATATGGGTCGCTCCGTGGAGTCGGCCCACGTCCCACCTTGCTCTGCTTCGCTTTCAATGGCACCGGGTCATGTAGCCGTACCAACTGCCGCTATGCGCACATCTGCGGAAACTGTGCGGCAACCACGCACGGCTCCAGCTCATGCACTAAGCAAACCAGTGCCCCAAACAAGAGGCAAAGGGCTCGCCCGAACGCCAATTAACTTAAAAAGAATGCTTCCTTTTCTGAGTACCTACAACAATCGTCAAGATGCTGCGCAGCTTATTTCAGGTTTTCAATATGGTTTTTCACTTGGTTTTACTGGTACGCGTCGTCCCGTGTCGTCGCGAAATCTAAAATCTGCCGGTGAACATAAAGAGATCTTAGTAGCTAAAATTGAGAAAGAAATTAGCCTCGGCAGAATTTCTGGTCCTTTTCAATCCCCACCCTTTCCGAATTTTCGATGCTCGCCTATCGGGCTTGTCCCCAAGCGGGCCCCTGGGGAATTTCGCCTTATTCAACATCTGTCGGCGCCTCGCGGGTCCTCGGTCAATGAATTCATTGATTCGGACCTGTGTTCCGTGTCATACACTTCGTTTGATGAGGCTGTGAATCTCATTTCACAGCTTGGGCGTAGAGCGCTTATGGGGAAGGCGGATATTAAATCGGCCTTTCGATTGCTGCCGGTCCACCCTTCGGATTTCGAACTCCTCGGCTTTTGCTTGGACGGCAAATATTACTATGATAGGTGCTTGCCTATGGGCTGCTCAATCTCATGTGCGCACTTTGAGCGATTTAGTACATTTCTGGAGTCTTGTTGTCGTAAAGTTGCCGGGACTGAGCGGGTCCTACATTACTTGGACGATTTCTTCTTCGCGGGCGCGACGCGGAAAGAGTGCGAATCGTCTATGCGACACTTCATGGCTATGTGCGAAGCTTTTGGGGTCCCAATAGCGAGCGAGAAAACCGAGGGACCTGTTTCCACTATCACGTTTTTGGGTTTGGAAATCGATGCAGCGGCGCTCAGAGTTCGCGTACCAAGACAAAAGGTAGAAACCTTGCAGATAATGTTGCGTAATTTCGAGGCACAGCAGAAACTTACTTTGAGGCAATTACAATCGCTGATAGGCAGCCTTAACTTTGTGTGTAAAGCCGTGGCTCCTGGGAGAGCCTTTCTTAGGCGTCTTATCGATCTGACAAGAGGGGTCCGCCGTCCGGAACACCGAATTCGCATAACGCTCGGGGCAAAGGCCGATATGCAAGCATGGTCTTTGTTTTTATCCGAGTTCAATGGTAGCGTCATGTTTTCACACCCCGACTGGCTCACGAATACTCAATTTCAATTCTTCACCGATGCAGCCGCTAGCATTGGTTTTGGAATTTTCTTCCAGAACAAGTGGGCTCAGGGCAGATGGCCCGCGGAAATTTCGGATAGAAAATTCTCCATCGCCTTCTTGGAGCTCTTTCCGATCGTCGCTGGTATCCGTCTGTGGGGGGCGCATTTAGCTAACAACAGAGTCCTATTCTGGTCGGATAACCAGACTGTCGTGCATGTCGTCAATTCCCAAACCTCTAAGTGCCCCCGCATCATGAAGTTAGTGAGAAGGTTGGTCGGGCTTTGCTTGAAGTTCAATATTTTGTTCAAAGCTCGCTATGTGCCTGGCTCTCGCAACGAAATAGCTGACTCCCTCTCTCGTTTTCAGATGGACAGGTTTCGTCACCTGGCGCCGGGCGCGGATCGGCTAGGATGCGACCTACCCACCCATCTATGGCAGAGCTTCTTATAGAAAGGAATCGCCTCCTGTTTGCATCTCGAGCGCCGAGTACTCACTCTACTTACGAGAAAGCCTGGTCTGCATTCCAGCAGTTTAGGTTGCGATATCACTACGATATAAGTATTAAACCAGATGTTGAGCAAGTCGCTCAATTTATATCTTTTCTTTCATGGCATGGCTATGCAGGGGCAACTATTAGTACATATATTTCTGGTATAGCTTTCGGTATGCAGGCATTAGGATGGCCCGATATAACAAACGGTTTTGTAATTCGTCGATTGGTTGACGGATGTAGGCGCAGAAATGCCCGCCATGATACACGATGTCCCATAACTTTGCCCATTCTCAAATCAATTATCAATTCCATTTCACACGTTTGCGAGAGTACCTACGACCAGGCATTATTTCGAGCAGCATTTCTGGTAGCGTTTTTTGGTTTTCTTCGGGTGGGGGAGTTCACAGCAAAATCCAAAAGGGGTCCCTTTCCCTTATCACAGGACGACGTTCACATATGGGGTACAAACAGTAACAGAAACTTGCATGTAACAGTTCGTAGGTCTAAAACGGATCAAACAGGGAGGGGCTGTCGCATTGTAATTCCTCCCAACGACATGGCTCTCATGTGTCCAGTACGAGCCGTGGAAGATTACCTATCTATCCGTAGTGGTACTGGGGTCGCCTTTTTTCGGCATTTCGACACGCATCCGTTAACGAGGCATGAGTTCAGTGGAAAGTTGAAGCGAGTGATAAACTTTATCGGTTTACCTGTTGCCTTTTATTCCTCTCATTCCTTTCGTATTGGGGCCGCAACGTCTGCCGCGATGGCGGGCGTACCTGATGTTTGCATCCAAAATATGGGCCGGTGGGTTTCTAACACTCACCGGCGATATATTCGTGCTAACACAACCGTGCTAAACGGCCATTTAATTAATTGAATTGTACTTGGGAGAGTTATTTTAATGTCCTTTTTCCAGTTTCCCACAGCGACATATAAAAGAGGTAAAGAATGGGGCTTTCTGAAGGAGCTGTATATGTAAGCTTTACTCACTGGTGTCCACAGTCCTCCCTGCTGCTTGCCTTTTCTCTTTTATATCTCCCATTGCAGTTAAACGACGGGCTAGTGTCATCACACACAAGTTTGATTATGCCTTCTACTGGAAGCTTGTTTTATTTTGGGGCATCCACGCGACGAGGCACTGGTTCGGCACGCGACCTAACCACTGACCTTTGGGTCATCGCACTATTTGATGAGGCCAAGGCGCTTTACAGAGGTAGCGGATTACGAGGTTTGGAATACTCATTGAATGAACATGTTGAATGAAAGCTGGTATCCACGAACACTTAACAATTTTAGTCGGCCAGTGCCAGCTCTTTTTTATCTTGGGCCAAGCCTCGCTCGCATCTGTATTGAGAAGTCCCGGGACCTTTCCTTCTTCATCAGTTTCTAATTCTAGCTAATGATCTCTGCCTTGCCCCCCCCCCCTTATCTGACGATACTTTATTTTGCTACTTGTTTGCTTCTGTTCTTACGAGTTAAAGGATGATGATGATGATGACGATGCTCCAATTATTTCAGTCCGTTGAGGATTGTGATTGTACTCATTACTACCTTTCCACCTCTTCGTTTCGTTATTGTTATTGTCGTCAGCTTCAGGGTTGTTATATGTTTTACTTTTGACGCCTTTAGCTTGGGCAGCATATGCAGGGGCATCATTGTCATCATCATCATCCTATCGTACTGTTTGTTATATTCTTTAATTTCTTCATTTTCGTGTTTATTATATCAATATAATTCCATTATTTTATCATTACCATCCCATCTCCTCTTCTTCGAGTTATTTTATTCACGTTACCTTATTTGATCTAATTCTATCGTCGTTACCATATTCATTTTTCTATTTCTATGCACTTTTCATAAAGTTTTAGCGAAACTTTCCGAAATGTCATCCTGTGTTGTGGCGGCGGGCTGACTCTCCTGGCAGTTGGAGCCAGCCCGTTTGGCGAAATTGCATTTTTTGGCCACACCACATTCTGATATTCAGTACGCTTACATTATTTTGTAAATCAAAACAGTGTATAACAAGAGGCTTCCTGAGATGAAGGGTTCGAATTTGGTTTTGGAACAATCGAAAAAGAATGCATATTATATCCCACGTTTGCCAGGTAGGTTGTGACAAGCTGAGAAATCTTGTCGCAAATTGGCCGTGGATGGATTTTGATTAGTATTGCCCTACGTTGGCCACGTGACAAGCTGAGAAATCTTGCCACGAAATTTACGTGGGAAGGGCGAGCTGTGAAATCTTGCCATGGATTTGGGCAAGCTGAGAAATCTTGCCATTAATTTTGGAGACTTTGCAAGCTGAGAAATCTTGCCTTTTGTTCCTGAATTAGTTAACCAATTATTTTCCAAAATGGGATTTATTGCGGCAAGCTGAGAAATCTTGCCACGAGTTTTAAATTGAGGAAGTTTCATTACGAATCCTAGATTGATATACAATGAAAATCAAAGAGCCTGGGCTCGTTGGAAATATATCTCAGGAGGCCTCAACAATCAATATATGATATTATATGAAGTACGATACGAAATTATGTCATGATTATAGTTAATGATTATGGAATTTTATGGAGCGGATTCTATCTTGATAATGCTACTCGAATTATTAAACCACGGAATACCGCATATAACCTTGTTTTGTTCTCATTATTTGTCTGGAATGGGATAACAAGTCTAATGGAGACATAATATTAGCAGATCAGTCATGCGGCTGTGATAATACCTCACTGCACTTCATGGCTAAACACAGGTTTAGTATATTCCCATGATCTTGAATCTAGATATTTATTTTAAAGGAACTGATTTTTCTTCAAGCCTTTCCATGCAGGCTATATTTATGCTGACATTAAAAATATTTTCCTTATCGCAGACAGTGATGTTTCTTTTTTTTTTATGTAGCCTATTATACAATGGTAAAATAAGATACTTTTCATTTTTTACCGTCTCGTTATATTCTTTACCTTTCTATATTCTTATGTATCCTTACTAAGATAATATTATATTTCATTAATCACTTTCTTGTGTATACTATTGTAATTATTTTAAGGAACATAGTTATTTATACAATTGTAGTTGTTTTGTAAGCTTATTTAAGTGTGTTAAGCTCATAGAGACATTTTATAAGTATTATGCGCTATATAAAAAATTATTATTAGGTGGTCTGTCGGTATCGACAGATCACCTCTTAATTTCGTACGAATTTTCTTTATTTATTCTTTATTTTTATTTTTCTCCCCATTTCTTGTGAACGTGACTTCTGAAAATCAACTGGATCAATTTTCTTCAAATTTTCGTCAGTTATCAGGCCTATCAAGGTCAAGTGCCCCTATCTTTTTCAAGGTCATCGTGACGTCATCCAGGCGCCATTTTGTGAAATCACATTATCGATCATATAAATATATAAATATATTTATAATAATATATATATAAATCAAAAATAAACCATATTCGACACACATTAACTTCAGGTTATGGGTCAACATAAAATGTCAACAAAATCCGCACGCGCATCATGACGCGCACGTACGAGCGCGTCAAAATTTAGAAATGCTCAAAATTACTTTTTAATCAAATTAGAGTACGGTTCAGGACATTTTAAGCATTTCAAAATTTTCCGTCCGTGCGCGTCTGCGCGCGCGTTATGCGCGTGCGCAGCGCGTACAGAACGTAAAAACTCCGTTTTTTTGCATGGTTTGTATTCCTGACACTATTCTTGACAATTTCCAACTATTTACAGTCATTCTCGACATTCCATAATGCCACACGCGCGCGTCAAACTTTCAAATTCGCGCGCGCGCCAATGGGCAATATAATGTAAAAAGTGGTAAAAACATGCCTATCTAGAATCCGCCATAGCTCGTCAGAAAGCGTGGAGACCCCCCATTTTTTTTTACATTTTCTGAAAGCCTATGAGTTGTAGATTGTAATTCATGAAAAAAATTTGGGGGTCAATCGATCGGAACGTCGTCACATTTGCATATGAACTCAAAAATTCGATTTTGAAAAAATGACGTCATAATTTTTGTATTCATTTGACAATATTTCAGTAATAGGTTGTCAATTTTCTTCCAAATTTTGATATCTTGTAGCTGAGACAATTCTCTACAAGATCAGTTCCACGATTTTTCATTTTGACAAAGGCATCATGGCGTATTTTTGCGATTAAAGGAGGCATGTCAATTTTTCACATTTTGCGTGTATTCTCTATGGGAGATGACTTTTTCTCAAATCTTGATTCTACATTCCCGTCTTCTTTGAGCAGTATCTCTGTAATTTCTGCTCGATTTTCTTCCAAATTTTAGTATGTTATAGCTGAGACTATAAGCTTTCACCAATGTACCCTCCAATTTTTGATCAGATGTCGGGATCATGCCCATTTTTTAACTACAAAATGTGATTTGAGAATCCCGTATTTCGTTTACGTGTTATCTCTATTGGAAATATTTTGGTCCATTGGTAAAGCACTTGCCTCCCATTCCGGCGACCCCGGTTCGATTCCCGGTGGGTCCATTTTTTTTTTTTTTTTTTTTTTTTGCCTTTCATTCTACCATCTTCTTCGACTATTATAACATATACCATCACAAACAATGTAATAAACTGCCTAATTTTGCGTGTTATGTCTATTGAAAATAGTGTGCAGTAGTTTGTGTAGAATCTCATTCCCTGTCGTGTATTAAAGCTAAGGGGATATCTTTCACATGTCCTGCAATATCAAATCGTCCGGTTCGTTATCCCGATTTCTCAAAATCGGCTCAGTCAATTTTCTTCATATTTTCGTCAGTCATCAGTCCTAATAAGGTCAAGTTCCCACATCTTTTTCAAGGTCATCAGGTTATTGTGACGTCAGCCTGTGAAAATCAACTTATGGTCATATGTTCATAACGAAATGTCATTTCTCTTTCATATTTGGCATGGTTAAGGTCACTGTCATTCCAGTCAAGGTCATTTCGTTAAACGCGCGCGTACGCGTACGTCCGCGCGTCCGTGCGCGCGCAAAATTTAGAAATGATCCAAATCCTCCCAAATTCATTTTGCAGACGTTTCATGCCATTTCAAGCACTTTTCGAAAAATCGCCCATAAAATTGAACCTGAAGGGGCGCTATGCCACTTAGGTTATCGTGGTTATTGTCATCATTATTGTCATTATGATCATCATTATCAATATATCATTATCGTCATTGTCATCACTTATATGACCATCTTATCATCATTGTCGTCAACATTATGATTATAATCTTGCAGAAATATTATCACACCTGACAAAGCAATTTGCCAGAGTGACAGACAGACCACCTAATTCGTCTTCAGTGACGAATTAAATTTCTAGTTATTATTATTATTATTATTATTATTATTATTATTATCATTATTATTACATAATGATTGCAATTCAGTTAAGAAAACTATTTCCTCTCATAAACATAAAAAAGGGTAAATATTTTGAATAAGTTTGTATATTATACCAAAAAGATATTCTTTTTGTATAAAAAAACTTTTCCGAAATAAACGTCTATTTCTTAACGGTTATGAAAGAAATCATTAAGTGAATGTATAACATGGAATCATCAATTGAAATTTACTTTGCATTGACTTGAGAAATCATTTTTAATTCGGAAAAAAATGGGAAAATTGAAATAAGGAATAAAAGAAACAAATGATCCTCATGTTTGTTGCCAATTTGTCTCAAAATATGAATGATATGCACGTCACTTAAAAAATATAAAGTTTGATTACGCGGATGATTCAAACCCACTGTATTCTCATAAAAATATTGCTGTTCTATGTAAAACTGTAAACACTGATTTACTGAAAGTTTGCTATTGGTTTGCTGCTAATATGGTAAATTAACAATCAACTACATGATATTCTGCAACTAAACCTCCTGACTTTAGCTCTGAAAAATCATATTCTACCTAGAGTTGAATTTACTAAATTTCTTGGTGTTTTCATAGATAGTAAATGAACATGGAAAAAATCATACAAATGAACTTGAAAACATGGTAGCTAAGTACATAGGTGTTATTTACCGCCTAAGCATATTTCTACCCCAAAAGTTATTGTGTATTTTATACTGCTCATTAATTCTCCCATACGTATCTTATTGTAAAGAAGTATGGGCAAATAGATAGGTACACTGCAGAATAATGTCTTACGTATCATATCAGGTTCTCATCCACGTTCCAGTAGCGACCCTTTATTCAAATCTCATAAATTGCTTCGCATTCAAGATATAAATACACTTCAACAATTTACCTTGGTATATAAATGTCTAAATTAGCAATTACCTTCTCAGTTTTGCGGCCCTTTTCAACGTGTTTCAGATATTCATAAGTATGGTACCAGATCAAACGAAATTTATATTCCTAAACACCATAAAGTTATTTTTCAACAAAATATCCGTTTCGCTGGTCCTAAGCTTTGGAACGATTTGCCTGAGCCCATGAGAAAATCTTTGTCTCTGTTAGCTTTTCATGGAAGCTAAAAATTGTATGATAATATCGAATTACAGTACATGACTAAGGCTCAGCCCCCCCCCCCCCCTTGCCGATAAAGATGACAATAAGCACCTTTTTTAATTAAATATATATATATATACATATATAATGTGAGAAATCAATTGAATTGAATGAAATAATTTGCGTAGCTAAATTCATTTTCCTCCTTACTGACTTCCTTTTTGTGGAAATAACTGCAGGGTTTGCAAAAACTGTCTCCGCCGGGAGTCGAACCTGGGTCTTTGGCAATGTACGCCAAACGCCTTAACCACTAGACCACGGAGGCGGGTTGAGTGGTATTCGGCTACACCAGGTACAAACACCGACAGACAGTCCTTGCAACCCTTCGCAGTTAATTTATTCCTTTTCTTTGAGGGACAGGGGAGTACTGAACAATGAAAAGCCGCATGCCTAGCTAGATCCATATATATATATATATCTCTTACTGTGCCAAGGGGTTTAGCTCTCTTCAAAATGTTACGAAAATGTGACCAATGCTTACTTTTCAACTGTCTGCACTTCATTAACCATCTATTATTTCACAAAACATTGTGTACAAAACTTGTAGGAAATTTATTACCATTTCTTATGATACCAAACATTATAACTTTACCCAATTTTATGTTTTAGAATTATTGAAAAATACATTTGAGTTTCTTTTTTGTCCATTATTTTTTGGTTTCTCATTTGTTTACTACTGTTTAGTGTTGAAATAAGGTAATATCTTTTCAAAAATCAGCAATTTTCTCTGAAATTTTCTATGGTAGCATATGATTATAATCATATATCTAATATGCTTGATTTATGCTCAAAATATTGATATACATTGACCACCATAAACCTTTCCAGTGGTCGAGCAATTGGTGAATGAAAATGACAAGTCTATCTGTCACATATACGTGCCATCGGCACTGAAAGAGATATATATGTATATATACCAAATTGTGTCAATTTCAACTACATGTACTTATAAAAACCTATCGAGACAATTCATCTTTATCCTCTAAAATTATGAAAAAATGTCTCTTTTGTCGCTTGTCTCAATATAATCGAAATAACTAATCCAATAAATGTTGTGTTTTCAGGCGTACCCGTTAAAAATGTAAGCTTACTGGGATTCGCGCCTTCTTTCTTGTATTTAAAATTATTTGATTCTAAATGTGTTACTATATATCATATAATAATGTTAAATGTCCACAAAAACGATGGAAGAAAATAAATGTTAATTTGAATTTGAACACTTTTGGATTTACTTTTCACAGCTCTCTGATATTATCTTCTTCTGATCTCATTTCTCTGATATTTCTCTGTTTTTCTTAGTGCTGAACCCAAACTTTGGAATGATGTCCTTCCCTCAGTTATGTATGCGTCTTTAATTAATATTTTCAAAAGCCTTCTAGGAACTCACCTGTTCCAGGAAACCTTTACATACGTATTTTCGTTATGACAAACCGGTCTAATTTGATATATGTTATTAATAGTTTCATTAATGCTTTTATTTTTGATATGCGTAGTTGAGTATACTTGTAAAGAAATTGGGCAATATAAATTTACAATGGTTATTGTCATAAGAATTATTTACAGCAATTTTTACGTGGTTGAACTTTTTTATTTAACAAAGAACAGCATTTCCTTCCCTTTCTTCTTTTCAGTTTTTTCCTTTCTTGGCCGTGCTCAATCCTTAGCATCCACACAAATAAATGTGCAAAATGGATGCCTTATTTCGCTAATGGTACTGCCAAAAGAATGCATCATATATTATGGATGCTACACTATTTTTGGAAAAGTATTCAACACAAGTCATGTAAACAAAGATATCCAATCTCAAATTGTCAAGATTATGGGTATGTACAATTATTAGTTACAATGAAATAACGTCTCATGTCGAATTTCTTTAATGTTTATGTCATATCATTTGTCAATGTTTGTCAATATTGCGAAAGTTTGCTATTCACTCCTAATTAAAAAGCTCTACGTTACACACGATGAATAATATAAATTTTGAGACATATTAATATCATGCTCCTACTGTATTATTTAAAAGTGACAGCTACATTGCTCAAAAGTGATATAAGTCTGCAGTCGTCATGTATACTTCACATGAGCATAAAATCCTAATTAAATGTCTTGATTGATTATAATGAATTTGTTAAGATTTCCATGATTATGAGGATGCGTTTATATTCCTTTGGGTTTATCAACCTCGGCGTACAGAGCTTTTACATCAGGTATTTCATCCTTAGTCAAGGTTGAGGAGTGATCTCCTCCTGGCCGTCTTGTCTTCGTTGTGATGGACCTACTCCTTATAGATCTTGGTCCTTTATCAGAAACGGCATAGAGCGGGATCTCGCCACCATTTTCCCCCGATCCTGGTCCCGGTATGGACTTTACCTTGTTCCCTGAAGATATTGGTCCTTTATCAGGCATTGCATAGATCGGGAGATCAAGACCATCTCTTGGCGATGCTGTTCCTGGTCCAGTCTCCGTGGTATTCCTTGTAGATCTTGGTCCTTTTCCCGGCATTGCATAGAACGGGATCTTTGTACCATTATCATCTCCTGCTCTAAGCCGGGCCAGGTTTAGCATATCGACATTCTCATACTTGTCCTCTTGCTTCTGTTTTTTCTGCTCATGCTGGTGACGGATTATCGCGCCGTTGTTGCCATGGAGATTGACCAAGTTTGAGGAATCACTGACAGACACAACCTTCGACTTAGCAACACGATTAATGATACCTGTCTTGTCTGGGATAGTGTAGAGTACGGTGTCGAGTTGATCGGTGGATCTCGAGATCGATCTCCCAATGATTCCGTCACTGGACTCGTATAAAACATTATCCATCAATTCTCCTGATCTCACTCGAGATGTTTCTTCAGGAGACTCAAACCGTGTGTCTTGTCCATCTGTTGGAGCTTTATCAGACACTGAGCCATTCGTTTCACTTGGATTAGGTTCGTTTTCCTTTCGGCCTAGGTTTTGTTTAAATCGTAGAACAAGTATTATCACAATCAGAATAAGTATGGCGATAGAACAAGAGATGGCAATAATGAGGACCAGCGCGTTGCTTTTTATGTTGCTCGAGTCGATGTCGGAGTGTGTATTTTCCAGCAACTGATTTGATGTTGTAGAAATTGATGTTATCGATGAAATGTTTGGAAGTAATGCCATGGGGTCTGTACTCTTAAGATTCTTGTTAGAGGTTGTAGGGACCGTTGCTCGAGAAGTAAAAATGTCTAAACTCATGGTCGAAGGCAACTTTGATGTCGCCGACGTGCCATACTCTGCGGTTGTTGTTTTTGGTTGTGAGGAGGATGGAGAACGTGTGAATGACTGGGTATTAGACATTGGAGGCTGAGACGGTATGATGCAGGTTATGTTAGAACCGATATTCTCACGCTCAGGGTAAGGGTTAAACTCGACGATGACATCATTACGCAACCTTGCTTTTGAAACAGTAGATTTTAAAACATTGCCTTCAATAACGGCCACAAGTGTTTTCTTTCTATTCTTGTTCTTGATCTTGTTCGATGTGTATAACGGGCTACGTTGAGCTCCATGGAAATTGTATAATAGTACATTTTACCATATTTTTCTGAGGGTAGGCGAGGCAATCCGCACATTCCATTACTCGTACATCGTATTTCTTTTCCGAATCGCCGTTAAATAGGCACGTGTTGTTTGCAGAATCCGTTACACTGACATTATAAATAAAAAGCGTAAGTGATCTCTGGTTAGAACTAACTTCGTAGAGCGATGAAAAATGATTTCTGTTATTTTCTTCCTCTGCAGCTGAAGAGGAATTGGAAGGGACCCAAGCGATGTACCCTTCTCCTTCTTTGATCCAACCTATATTGCCCAGAGATTTGCCGGTACTGCAGTTGAGAGTAATATTTTCTCCAACGTTCGCTACAAAAATGACATGGCCCTTTACATGATAATCAACATCACCGAAGAAGAGCACCACAAACACAATAGCAGCAAAATAGGGGACAACGGGAGCACGACCAAATACCATCTTTGAAACCGAAGAAAGAATGATGTTTGCCAAATCTAGAAGACTACACTATTATAGGAGCAGACGTATAATTTTACAATTTTATACTATCTAAATATCATGCGACACCGTCTTTGAGTATCATTATACCAAGTCTGGTAAAGAGTATAATGACAATCCTAATGAATTTCAGTCCAGAAACCAATCTTTGTATCTTACTTCCGGAATTCAGATTGTAACTGAGAGAAGGCGCCCTTTCCATGTCAATATTACCAAAGATTTTAAAAAAGGAAGATAGGACACTCCCCCTATTTTTATGTAACGGAAGTGGCCTCCTGCATGGGGAAGGGCGCCCATAGCGTTGGGTAGGTAAACCAGCGACTGCGTTGACATTACGTGCAAAACAATGACGAGCAGGTCGAAGATGTAGTGCTCTGCTGTGAATTGTTCAAACAACCCCCACAAAACACCAAATCTGCACTTCTTTCAAAATTAATTTATTTGCTGATGATACTATTTGCTTCTTAAATGGTGAAACAGACTCCTTTGTTAATTTATTTGAATTGTTGCACTATTTTGATAGTTTCTCAGGCTGTCGAATAAACATGTCAAAGTCTGAAGCAATTTATATTGGGAGTTTGAAGGACAGGCAAACAACCCCTTTTCAGGAGGAAGGGTTAAATTGGAAAACAAAGGTATTTAAAGCATTGGGAGTAACATTTTCCTTGCAAACTAGATCTCTTTATGAACTTAATTTTCCTTCAAGATTAAAAAAGATTGAACAAGTTACAAACTGTTGGAGGCAGAGGAATCTATCTCTAATCGGAAAAATAACGGTGGTTAAATCTCTTTTATTGCCCCAGCTTCTATATCTGTTTTCAGTTTTATGTATTGAAGTACCTATCTCCTTTTTTAAAAAGTTGGATAACCTTTTATACAGGTTCATATGGAATAATGGAAATGATCGGGTTAAAAGGGCTTTGCTATGTAATTTGTATGAAGAGGGAGGTCTGAAAATGGTAGATCCTTACACGTTTGCTAAATCTCAAAAAATGGTTTGGGTAAAGCACCTTTTAGATGACAACTATGAGAATACTTGGAAAAGCATAGAGTTAGAAATGCTTCGAAAGTTTAATGATGACCCATTTGTATTATGGAAAGCAGATGCTCCTCTGTGCCTTCTAAATAAGTTGAAAAATTGTCAGTTAATTGAAACTCTAAAAGTGTGGTATGACTATAGATCTGTAATGTTGAAAGATTTGAATCTAAATAGATATCATCTGCAGGATTATATCTGGTGGAATAAAAATGTGAGTTTAAGACACAGACCATATTACTATTATCATGCTTGGTATGAAAGAGGTATTGTTAACATCAGTCACTTATACAGAGGTTTTAATTTGGTGAAAACCTTTGAAGATCTTGTAGTTGAATTTGATATACCCATAAAAGATCGTCAAAAATACAATTCGTTGATGAATGCGATTTATTTGGACTGGTTTTTGAACCCTCAGGAGGTGGATGAAAATATTTTTGAGAAAATTGTTTTTGAGCTGGTGAGCAAATTGAAAGTACCTAGATATGCTTATTCTTTATTACGAAATAGGAATTTTTCCTCAGAGCACAAGATTGAAATGAAATGGGAGTCTTGGTTTGGTCTGGATAGAAACGAAGTTGAATGGTCAAGCATTCACAAAAATAATTATGGTTGTACCATAGAAACTCAGCTAAGATCTTTTTATTTCAAAATATTTCACAATGCTGTAGCCTTGAATTCGTTTTTATATAAGATTGGAAGAAGTGATTCTCCAATGTGTTATTTTTGTAGGGAATCTTCTGAGACCTTGAAACATATATTTTGTGAGTGTGAAATTGTTGCTCCTTTATGGAAAGAGCTTACAAATTATATTGATAATAAGATTAATGAGACCACTATATATTCAGATTTTAGTTATGTCTTTGGTATTGACATAGGCAGTAAGCATGACAAGTGTATAACCTTTTTTTTCCTCTGTTTTAAGTTCTATGTTATTAGATGTAAATTTCAGCAAACTAATCTAAGCTTTCAAGCTTTTATTTCTTTTGTTAAGATGAAGCAAAAGATTGAATACAAGATTGCTGATAAGAGAGGTAAATTGAGCTTGCATTTCAAAAAATGGTCATTTCAGTTGTAAGCCAATTAGGCTGTCCCCCCCCCCCCCCCCTCTCCAAGAGAAGAGATAATTATTGTTTAGATTTGGTGTAGAGACATGTTTTGGTTCAATCGTCTTGTCTTGTCTTGTGTTATGTCGTGTTGTGTTGTGTTGTGTTGTGTTGTGTTGTGTTATGTTGTGTGGTGCAGTGCTGTTTTGTTTTGTTGTGTTTTGTGATGTGTTGTGTTGGGTACTTTTACCCTTTCCCACTTGTAATTAAGTATTGGTTTTCATTATCGAGTAGTTGTAGTTAAGTACATATATTCATTTGTTCACACATGTATGTTGTGTTTAGTTTTTCAATAAAAACACTAAAACAAAAAACAAAAAATCTGCACTTCTTTCGATTTACCAGACACGAAAATAGTCTTGCACTTATTATAATTAAGCCACATTTCATTATAATTGAATTATAGATCCCTTCACTGTACAGTGAGTCTCAGAAAATACAAAACCCTAAAACAAAATGATTGTTGTGACCACAGTATGTGCACTTTGATAGTAATTTTCTATTTTCCTCAAATTGGAACTATTGTGCTTTTAGGACATAGGTGTCGATCCGGGGGGTGGGGGTGGGGTGGGGGTTTATATCCCCTGTCAGGATCAAACTTGGGTTTTCATTTAACTAATGTTTTGGCTACCAACACCGAACATCACATAAACGACCTCACATACCCCAAGCATCCTTTTTTTTTAGTGAAGAGAGCTATGAAACGGTCAAAGTACACGAAAGTAATTGCACTGCACAAATGAATTTTAAAGTTTTAAGCTGTTTATTGCAACTGTATCAAATTTGGTTCAAAAAACATTCAATCAAATTATTTAATCAAATAATCAAAACTTCCCATTCAAAAGATTTTATGTCTTAAGTGGTTTCTGTGAAAATTCTTGAGAGATATTCACAACTCTGTTACAGAACAACATTTCTCATAGGCTATGCAGAATTAAATATAATGAATTGTAAGAATTAATCATTTGGTTACTGATAATTATTATTAAAGGTCATGAATGAAAGGACTTCCCTGTTTAAATGGATTCAGTCCACTGAAAGATATGTCGATGAGGATGACGACAGGGTCCTGTCGACGACGTGGTGCTATCGCGAGTCCTCAAAGGGTTAAAGATGTACCAAATAGCCGGCGAAATCTTGGATGACCATCGTCATTGGAGAGTAGGCGTGGTCATCGATACGAAGTTGCGTGACGTTTCAGAGTCCAACTGGAAACTGAAGATGGAAACTGAGGATACAAGTTCTGAAGATAGAAGCTTCACCATCATGGTTCAGGAAATCAAATTACTGAAGCCTCCTTAGCAATAGCTCCATATTCGAAGTGCTGTCCCAGTGAAAACAGCTCCCTGACCAAAGGACCCTTTACAAATTAAATAAATTTCCATTATTCAAAATGCATATCCTTAATTTATTAATCAACTTTCTCACAGATCATATTATTTACAGTTATTTTTTCTTTAGTATTTGTCCACCTTATTAATTAGCAAGTACAGACAAATATCTAACCTGTATTAATTTGTCAGTGAAATTCTGACTAGCCATATATTAAAAGTAAGCACAAATTCACTGCAATCTGAGCAATACTGAACTACTCATTAAAACTACTTTAAAACAAACTCAATTTTTCTTTCAAAGTTTTTAACACAAACTCTTGTTTAAAAAATTCATGTTGAAAGTCGCATTTTTATACATTCAAGTTTCTGGTTTTAGCACTGAAAGAAAACTTGGTAGAAAATTTACTAAACTCATCACCATTGTGGGTAGGAAACTCCTCCAAAATTAACACAAAGTGAGGGTCATTGCTTGCTGGCTCCTCAGAACACAACCTCACTCAAAGAGCAAAATAACTAAAGTGAGCCCACTCACTTTGTACAGCAAAAGGGTACACTACACACCAAAGACTTTTAATAGTATCAAGACAGATTACTTTCACCTTTTTTTGCATGATAGAAAGGATGGATAGTTCAAAAAACATTTCTTGAACCTTTATTGTCAATAAGTGCCACTGTGAATCCCCGGGATCATGCCTGCTTTTTGACATAATCATCTGCCACGTGAAAACATGGATTTTAAGAATGATTATAGTTCCTCTGGTATTTCCTTGAATTTCATGTAAATGTGGCTTACATGTAATTTGAGACTCTGAACAAGATTAATGATGGCTCAAAAAGTGGAAGGGACCCCGCATAAATCCCCGGGAATATGCATGCTTTTGGCCTTCCAGCTCCCATAGGTTAACACGCAAAATCAGGGATTTTTGAATGATTATAATTCCCCCCGACTTAAATTAAAATTTTGAAAAATGTGACTTAAATAAAATTTAAAGCTTTGAAAATGTATGATTAAGTCTGAACTAGTCCAAAAGACCCCGCATAAATCCCAGGGAATATGCATGCTTTTGACCCCAAAAAAGTCTAGCCTGCCATAGGTTTACACGCGAAAACAAGGAATTTTAGGATGATTATAATTCCCATAGTTTTTATTTGAAAATATAAAAACCGTGATTTACATGTAATTTGAGGCTTGAACAAGCTTACTGAAGGCTCAAAAAATTGAAAAGACCCCACATAAATTCCGGGGGAATATGCATGCTTTTGACCAAAAAAGTCTCGCCTGCCATAGGTTTACACGCGAAAACAAGGAATATTAGGATGATTATAATTCCCATAGTTTTTATTTGAAAATATAAAAACTGTAATTAATTACATGCAATTTAAAGCTCTGAAAAGGTATAATTAAGGCTCGATGAGTCCAGTAAACCCCCATAAATCCCCGGGAATATGCATGATTTTGGCCTTCCAGCTCCCATAGGTTAACACATGAAAAGAGGGATTTTGAAAAGATTTTAATTCCCCTAGTATTTATTTGAAATTGTGAAAAATGTAATTTACATGAAATTTAAAGCTCTGGCAGGGTATAATTAAGGCTCGATGAGTCATTTAAACCCCGCATAAATCCCCGGGAATATGCATGCTTTTGACAAAAAAAAAAAATAATTTGTCATATAACACGTGAAACCATATGTTGTTATTGATGACGTAATGTGGGCGTGTAGTATCGATCACGTGAGATCGACGACATCCAATGAGATCGTGCGCTAGCAGACGACCATTTAGCAGACGTACGTCCGCCCGCCCAGGGGCCCAGCCTAGCCGGTATTAGAAGAAACTCCATGGGCGTCGCCAGGGGGGTGCGGAGGGTGCGAAGGCACCC
The DNA here is from genome assembly GCA_025618425.1 of Heliocidaris tuberculata. Taxonomy (NCBI): domain Eukaryota; kingdom Metazoa; phylum Echinodermata; class Echinoidea; order Camarodonta; family Echinometridae; genus Heliocidaris; species Heliocidaris tuberculata. Next base: position 9,762,611 of record CM046841.1, read on the forward strand.
CCTCCAGACCAAAAAAAAAAAAAAAAAAAAAAAAAAAAAAAAAAAATTGGGGGGGGGGGGGGGCGTCGCCGGGTGGGGGGGGGGGGTGTCTTTTGAAAAGGGCGACATGTTCTTATTGTGTAGTGTCGAACAGCTCATATCAGCGCCACCAGCACCACTGCCTGACATTGGAGTTGGTAAGTTTTGTCTTTTTTTTTTCCAAAGGCACCCCCCCCCCTTGAAAAAAGCTGGTGACGGCACTGAACTCTCACTAAATTCCAGTTAACTATTATATTTCTAATGTACCAGAGGCAAAATTCATTGTATTAAATTCATAAATTCATATGATCAATGTTCTACCACCGAATTACGCCCAAATGACTGATGTGAGATCATGCAATCAGCATGAAATAGCTGAGCTGAATAGCGACCGACAAGGTGTCTAGCTCTAGCTAGGCTAGGTCTACCCCTCTGCGATCCCGATCGAGGTGGTGACGTTGCCGATGGGATTCTGTCAGTTTGCCAAAGGTGTTCTCCTCAAACTTGGCTCCAGGGGCGGCGCCAGGGTATTTAAATAGGGGGGGGGGGGCAAAATGACGCGTATAGCAACGTCGCACGTCGAGGGTCTGGAAATAACAAATAGGACTATAACAGTTATGTCATAATTGCATGGCCTGGCCTTCTCTTCTCCATTTCCCCTTCTCTTTCTCCTTTTTTCCCCCTTCTTCCTCTTTTTTTGTTTTTTTTTTTTTTTTTTGCTCGCTTGAAAAATGATAGGGGGCGGCCGCCTCCCTGCCCCCCCCCCCTGTAGCGCCGCCCCTGCTTGGCTCATCAAAGTTTTTTACTTGCTGATCGTCGTTTAATTTGGCTTCAGCCAACGAGACCGACAATGTAGTGGGAGGGAGCTTCTGAACCGTATTATGGATATGAGTCTGACACTGACAGTCCATGACAGGGGCGAATGCAGGATGTAGTAAAAAAAAAAAAGGGGGGCACAAATGCAGGGCTGTCAATACTTTTTGGAACACATTGAAGGGAGATTCGTATTTTTTCCTTCTCAACATTCCTCCAAAAGTCGCTCCGTGGGGAGGGGGGGGGGGGATTTTTTTTCGCCAGTCCTCGAAAAGTTGCTCAGTGGGGGGGGGGGGGGGGGGGGGGGGGGGGGGGGGGGGAGGGGTGGAAAGAATATTTTTTCTTCTCGCCGGCCCTCCAAAACAATTTTTTAAAAAGGGCCCGGGGGACAATGATGTATGATTTTCTTTTAAAAAGGGAAGCCTGGGGGGCATGGGCCGGGATTGCGCCCCCCCCCCCCTAAATCCGCCACTCGTCCATGCCTGGACTGTCACGTCAGTCTTGCGGGGTGGGCTTTTTTTACAGGTTTTCTCGGAGGGTTCATAGGCCAACATTGTTAGCCTCGTAGGCTCCCAAATTAATGGTGCTCGATCCGGTTTTATTTACATTTTAGGCAAGAGTCCATGTACCTGTAGTTTGTAGTTCAAAAGAATGTAATTCCTATTCCAGGGGCGGATGCAGGATTTTGTAGAGGAGCGGGCACAGAGCCGAAAAGTACACAATTAAAGAGGCAATTTTTTTTATTGTGTACTTAAGGTATGCCAGTTGGGTTCCAAAAAGGGGGCGCGGTCGATTCACCCCCCCCCCCGGATCCGCGCCTGCTATTCTGTCATGGATGTGATGAATGGGATGGCATGGTGTTGGTGGTCGATCTCATTAAATTGAAAGATTGAAGAAAAAAAACAACAAAACAATTAAGAGATCATTATTTTATCTGTATTTCTATTGGAGTCATTTTTATAGATCGGTTGTAAGAGAGAATAAGAGAATAAGAGATTATTAGAAAATGAAAGCCCGTGAGAGGGGGAGGGAAGAGTGAGAGAGAGAGAGAGAGAGAGAGAGAGAGAGAGAGAGAGAGAGAGAGAGAGAGAGACAAAGAGGGCTGGGGCAAAAGGAATGGGATATTCCTACAAAGACAGAATATGACTGGTAATAAATAAATTATATCATCGGCTGCTATTGTTGGTTACTAGTTAATTCAATTCAAAATAGCCCTGTACTGTTTTCTTCGCCTGTCGTCTCAAACTGCTACAGCAGAACATTACAAATAACTTACCGTAAGTTATTTATATTGGTGGCGTATGCAGGAATGCAGGGGAGGGGGGGGGGGGCTCACGCCTGACGAACAAAATATCAGATGCTGTCTATTCTGAATTTTCAGACAAGCAAGGACAAAAAAGTCACATTTTTCATGTTCCTTCTGTGCCGGGGGGGGGGGGCACACATTTCCTTTCATTCGATGTGTAACTAGGATATGTCAGATTTGGTTTTGGCTGGCACGTAGGGCACGTGCATTCCTGGATACGCCACCAATAAAAATAAGAGAATCTTGGATACGCCACTCTTAATTAATCTTTATATTAAGGAATTGCTCGCACGCAATCTCATTTTAATAGCCTTTTCTGTCTTGACTTTTAACAGAATAAGGCCAATAAATTTACATTATACGTCTATAATCCCTAAAATTTACATAAATCATGATATCAAATGAAATATTCTGATTTAGACAAATAAAGATAACATTTTTTTTTTTTTTACTTTTCTCGACATTCCCGTCAGATATCACAGTGTTTGCTCATATAGAGCTTAATATCAGGGAACATGTTTGTACCAACCCCCCCCCCCCCCCATCACATAAATATTAATAGAAATTTCACAGCAAATAACGTACTTTAACAAAAATACAAACATCTCTCCTAGCTCCCCCTCCCAACTCTCTCCCTCTCCTCCCTGGTGCAGTTAGAGTATGTTGATTCCTATCTGTTTTGGGACATCAGTTTGTATTTGAAGGGACAATACCAAGATTATGCCCTTTACGGCTTTGCCAAAAGCGATGTACAGAAGAAAAAAGAAAGAAAATAAAAAATACAAACATCTTGATAAGGACTATAACCTTCCCTCTCGGCCGATCGACATGTACCACAATGTATACGCGTGCTTTATTTCGGGACTGAGCACGCTTCGTATTTAAACTCTTTGCTACACACACAATCACCCTTGGGTGGGTCTTGGAATCTGAAGTGGTTTTCCCACCTGTTACAAGAATTTAATCAGAGCTATACATACATTCAATTAGCTCTGAATTTAATGAATTATCGCCCTCTCTTAATCAAGTGGCAGAACACATAAAATAAAAAAAAATTAGTCCAACTCATCTATTACTAAACAGAGCCCTTCATACACATGTGTATGTAGGGCTCTGTTACTAAAATAGCAATACCGCCATCACAAGGTTGAAATGAGTAATTTCACACTAATTTCTCTCCTTTTATTTCTATGAATTTACCTACATGTATGTGGGAGGTGGGCGGTGGGGGCGGTCACCCCCCCCCCCCGAACACCAACTAAAAGGTTTTTTTTTTAAAGCGAGAGCGAAAAGGCGGGGGGGGGGGGAAGGATGAGAGAAAAAAGCCTAAAAAGGTGCTACGAGCCGTTATCTTTGCTATATCGTCAAAGTTTTCGCGCTTCGCACGGAAAGGGGAAACCCCCCCCCCCCCCACCCTGCGCCTACCCCTGTTACATACAGTGCAGTATTGCTTCCATATAATTTTAAAGCAGTCAGGGCGTCGAACTAACTTTTCGCCTTAAAAATAAGATGCTACACGAGCCGTTATCTTTCTCTCAAATTTGCCAGAACGTCAAAGCTTTTGCGCTTCGCGCGGGAAGGGGGAAACTCCCCCCCCCTCCCTGTGCCCACCCCTGTTATGTACAGTGCAGTATTGCGTCCAAATGAAAATGAAAAGCAGTCAGGGCGTCGAACTAACTTTCCGCCTAAAAAAAAAAGGGTGCTATCATATGAGCCGTTATCTTTCTCTCAAATATGCTCAAACGTGATTTGCGCTTCGCGCGGGAGGGGGAAACTCCCCCCTCCCTCCCCCCTCCCTGCACCCACCCCCTGGGGAGCATGCTTCGCGTAATCACAATCACCCCTCTAAAATTGAATCCTGGCTACGCGGTTGTCCCCCCCCCCCCCCAATCATGAACACCGATCGACACCCATTTCAGATGATACCTTGATGGCTGAGGGGAAAATTATCATAATCATATTTTATGCCTTATGACCTTTATACCATACTTTTTCGATTGATGACAATATAAAGTACCATTTACTTTTTACATGTCATTTTCTAAACAAGCGGTTGCCTGGTACAGCATACATGGCATATACAGATGAACGCCATCAAGGTATCCTTTAAAAGCTTAATACTTCTGTTTTATGTGGAAAAGATAACTATTGTCATAGAGCACATAGTTTTAAGGGGTTTTTTTTTCTTTGATGCACTGTATATCTCTCAGTAACATGATCCTGCAGCAATTATTTGGGAAGTTGGAAATACAAAACTATATACAGATATAAGGAATGTCAGAAATTTCTATCAGTTGTGGTGTTAAAATCTTCAAGAATTAATGATCATCAAGGAACTCTTGACAGTTTCACACTTTCACTGTAAATGTATCTCCTGGAAAGATTGGTGAGATACTATTTTGTGAATTGTTCACTTTCTATGTAAATTGTATTGATGTTGTTGATGGAATTTTAAGTAAACAACAACAACAACAAAATTCATGTTGAATGCTCTACATGTAACATTGTCAATTGTCTTGAAATTGCCATGAAACTGCCTTGAGATTGCCAATAATTGTGACATTTTGACTTTTTGTCACTGTTATGATTTTCTGAAGATGTAATAAAAATGAAGATTAAAACAAAATTTTATAGTACATAGTATATTAATTTTATAGTACATAGTTTCTTTGAAATTGAATCAAATCTTTAAAGTGCATTGTGTTTTTTGTTGTTGTATGTTTTGTTTAGTTTAGTTTAATTTTATTTTTTGTTTGTTGTTGTTGTTATTTTTTTTTTTGGGGGGGGGGGGGGTTATTTCTGAAATTTATTGCTTTCTGATAACTGTCCCTTTTTACTACAAAAGTGCCCCCTTTTCTTTTTAGAAAGTGCAATTTCCCCTGTTGATAAGTGCCCTTTTTGAAAGACTTGCCCAATATTTGCTCCTTTCAAGTCTGCCCCTTTGTCTCTCTATTAAATTCCCTTTTATCTTGCAGATAAGTGCCCCTTTTGCTCTGTAATGAGTGTCCTTTTCCCCTACTGATACGAGCGTACCTTTTCAGATTTGATATCAAATTAATTGTCACTTTTAACTTCTGATATCAAGTTCCCCCTCTGATAGCCCCTTCCCTTCCTCTTGTAATGCGCACAATCCATTTTACCTACATGCATTTCCCATTTTTTCTCACAAAAAGGGCCATATATGTAGCTTCAAAGAATCGGTGCGGCTTTATATAGTAACAGGTAACCGTATTACTACATGTACCAGTAAAATGTAAGGCAGAGGAGCTGCAGTCAAGAGCCGGTACAATCCCCTCCCCTCCCACAGCAAAAGATGTCTCATTCTACTCACTCGAATGTGCCCATAATTTAAACAAAGTCGGGCAACATTTATATGAATTATCAGAAAGGGGCACTTTTCGGTTTCTTGTAAAAGTCGGGACCCTGTGCCCCATAGCCCCCCCCACACACACACCCGGAGTCCCTGTGTGTGTGTGTGTGTGTGTGTGTGTGTGTGTGTGTGATTACTATTTTTAGTTGTTCATCTTTTTAAAAACCAATACATTAAAAAAAAAAGAAGAAGATATTTAAGTGTAAAGAAAATGGGCACGGACATGGAGCAACACTGATAGCTGCATGTCCCCTGTTAAATATACCCTCCTTTTTTTCCTCCTCCTCATTAGCTTTCAAGCCCTTTCCCTCTTCTGAATTCATAGAGGTGCCTGGTTTCCTTCCTGTTACAGTACTTAATTCACCCCCCCCCCCCCGGGTCATTTCCCCCCAATTATAATGGTTTGTACATAGTCAATGCGTCAGTTTAGGCCTACCTACCTAACGCTGTTGGGCACCCTTCCCCTGGCCGTTACAGCGTACCACAGCGTACCCTGTACAAAGTCGGGGAGTGTCCTATCTTCTCTTTTAAGATCTTTTAAGATCTTTTGGCTCCAAAGAGTATAATACGGTAAGGTTTATAATAGTGGGGAAAAGCAATGCAGGATACAACAAAATGAGTATAATTATGGATAAAATTTTTGTATCGCAGCAATCGAGTTCGCATTCAAAGAAATAAGTTATTGGATATTATCAGAGTCACTTACACTACAACAATAATATTATAACAATTCACATTATTTGAATACTACTACCATTACTACTACCACTACAACAACTACTACCACCCAGTGTTGCCAGCCAAAAAAAATACTATTCTGCTAGGGAGCAGCGAAAATTCTGCAAAATCAAAAATTTTACTGCTGAATCAAAATTTTACTCAAAAATGCTCTGACAAGCAAAAAAAGAAAAAAAAAGGTTTTCAGCATTTTTTTTTTTTTTTTTTTTTTTTTTTTGGGGGGGGGGGGACTTTTTACTCAAATATTCTCTGACAAGCAAAAGAAAAAAAGAAAGAAAGAAAAAAAAAGGTTATCAGCATTTTGGGGGTGTCTTTTTACTCAAAAATTCTCTGGCAAGCAAAAAACCAAAACACCAGAATTATGCTAAAATTCTGCTAGATTTTGTCAAATTATGCCTAGCATAATGCTAGATGCTAAAGCGGTGTAAATTCTGCCAGAAAGCAGAATTCTGCCAACTCTGGCAACCTTGCTACCACCACCACCACCAGTGGCGGATCTACATAAGGGGAAAACCAGCCAGTGACCCCTCTTTTGAAACCCAACTGGCATACAAGTACACAATGAAAAAAAAATGGTGTATTTGTCCAGCTCTGTGCCCCCTCTTTTACAAAATCCTGGATCCGCCCCTGACTACTACTACTATTGACTAGGGCCTGAACTGCTACTGTCACAACTACACTTTACAATAGACAAGTATAATACCACTTTCAAAAGTTTATTATTTTCATCTTTTGTCACTGTATAGCAGATGACGTAGATGGCAGCAAAACTGATTTGAAACTAGGAGGCCGAGGTGAAATTGCTTATCATGTCATCGACTGCGCTGGTAAATTCTCCTTGTTTTGACACTATTTTCCAGAGATGTTGATCTGTATTAAAGGAGAAGTACCTGTCGTCTTAACCCTTTTGAATAAATGTACCCAGTCACTTGTGTATAAAGGCGTGTGTCATATTATTGGTGAGTATCGAGAGGATTTTACACTACTAGAAATTGGTTGAGAATGTCGAGCAGTAGTTACATTGAATGCTACGCACTACGGTACCGTACGGTAGGCCTACCGCCGGTAGTTGCATTTGCAGATTGATGTGACAGCTCTGCTGCTAATCTCCTATCCGTACGGCCGGTACACGGATAGCCAGGATGGCTTCCTGAGTGTAAAAAAAGAAAGAAAAAGGGCTATCCATTTACACTAAAGGAAGCCAGGTTTTTTAATCCACCATTCTAATTGAGCCGATTTGGCAGGCTATGAAAAATGCCCTGGAAGATCCCACTCATAGGCCCTTGCCCACTCATAGCGACATTACTAGACCCCTATAGTCTATACTTTGTGTGTATAGAGTCTAGGCAGTCATCCACCTCAACACTTTCAAAACACCACTGCACAAAAGTCACCAACATTCACTCATAATCGGCATTTAATTTACAAGAAACGACACCAACATATTCATGAAATACAATAAATTCAACTCACCGATGTTGGAAAAGATAATTCCGAAAATGAAATCTGTAATTTACTGTCACTTCTGGCGAAACGGGGTATCGCAAGTCATGATGTACATTTCCTGATCGCCGCGAGCGCTGACATCTCCCGCTAAAAAAATCGGTCGTTAAAAGTTCGGTTCCTATGGCGCACACGTACGTCCCGATTTTCCGTGTGTGCGGTCGTAGCAGTGGTTTAGCCAGCGAGGCGTCTGGGCGTCTTTTGGACGCCCATTTCTTCTGGAAGACGCCCAGCAAAATTTGCAAGAGGCCTTGATCAAAATCATTTGATGGACGCCCTTTTAATACATGTAGTTAAAGATAAATTTGCATAAGATGCCTTTTAAAAATCATTTGATGGACGCCCTTTCAGTTTTTTGTAAAGATGTTTTGTATTCACGATAATTTATATCCTCGGCTTCTCAGCAGAAGTCAAAGTCGTAAACGCTCCCGCAAACAAGTACCGTATGGTACGTGCGTACGGGTCTAGCTCTAGGCTGTAGCTACTTACCACTTAGTCTTTGCGCGACACCTTTTGTGAAAATTTTCTTTCCGAAACGCATTATCACTGTTACAATGAGAGGTCTAAAAATTATCATCATCCGTGTAATGAGACTATCGCTAGATCTACGACCGGATACACCTTTTGTGAAAATTTTCTTTCCGAAACGCATTATCACTGTTACAATGAGAGGTCTAAAAAATATCATCATCCGTGTAATGAGACTATCGCTAGATCTACGACCGGATACACTACACAGAGAAATTGTTCCTTACCACATTAAGTCCATAGTCACCTCAAAAAATCAATCTGTAAAGCCAAAGCCTGCCTCAAAAATGCGGAATTAGTGCCATTTTTTTAAATCACGCGGCGCTTAAGTCGGGTTGTGAGGAACAGAGTCACCGAAAACGCGCTAAAACTCAAGAAATCGGTGGATTTATGACGGGGTTTTATACTTATCGCGCGCGAGATCGATGCTCATAGAGTGAAATGGTATCCGCGAAAAAACAAATTGGAAAAGAAAAATCGCCCGGAACTGTGCGCATTCAGTGTATATGTACGTACATACATATACGCAGTGGCGGATTTAGGGGGGGGGGCAATCCCGGCCCGTGCCCCCCCCCCCCTTTTGAGGAAAACAATGCATTGTGCCCCACCCCCATTTGCAATTGTGCCCCCCCCCCCTTTTCGACCAGAAAAACTTTTTTTTTTTTTTTTTTTTTTTGCTTGTCAGAGAATTATGGAGGGGAACTGGACCCCATAACCCCCCCCCCCCCCCCCCAACTGAGTGACTTTTGGAGGGCTGGCAAAAATTTTTTTTTTGGTCGACATTGGTACAGTGTTAACCTGGTGGTAAAGTTATACTTACATTAATGTATGTATAATGAAAACTTGCATTCATGTAGGGAAAACAAATCATCAGAATGTTTAACTTCAACATGTTTTTACCTTAAACACTGAGGGAATAATTCCAGCAAGCTAGGAGTAAACAAGCAAGGAAACAGTGTCTTTTTAGATAGAAATAATGAAAAATTTCCAGCGGAAAGGGGGCGCTGCCCCCTGGACCCCCTGAACGGCTCGCTGCGCTCGCCCAATTTTTTGGACACCCTACTTTTTAATTTGGACACCCAATTTTAAAATCCTGGCTAAAGCCCTGCGGTCGTAGAGATCGATGTGCACGCGATACCGAGTTTCGTTGTAGAGTATGTGCTCCTGTGGGCGGCCGGTCCCCTGTGAGCAGCCGGCGGTGAATAAAAATGATAAAAAAAAAAAAAAAATTTGATATCCCTTCAAAAATTACCCTGGACAGTCTCAGGTAGGTTCTATTGCACCAAAAAACATACTCAGCCAAAGCAGTAAGTATCCTGAATCTCGCTCAACATCATGAGAAATGTACGCCACCAGTCATCGACAAAAAAAATTGCAGTTTCTTAACTTTTAAGTTAAGAGACTATGACATACTTAAACCAATACTTAAACTTTATTTGTTCAATTTGATGTGTAATTTGATGTTTATTTAAGAGAATGAAGTTGATGGTCCATGTTTTGCTTCAGAAATTTTTATTTACACTACCACAGGGAAAGCTGCATCATCCGTGTAATGAGACTATCGCTAGATCTACGACCGGATACACCACACAGAGAAATTGTTCCTTACCACATTAAGTCCATAGTCACTTCAAAAAATCAATCTGTAAAGCCAAAGCCTGCCTCAAAAATGCGGAATTAGTGCCATTTTTTTAAATCACGGGGCGCTTAAGTCGGTTGTGAGGAACAGAGTCACCGAAAACGCGCTAAAACTCAAGAAATCGGTGGATTTATGACAGGGTTTTATACTTATCGCGCGCGAGATCGATGCTCATAGAGTGAAATGGTATCCGCGAAAAAACAAATTGGAAAAGAAAAATCGCCCGGAACTGTGCGCATTCAGTGTATATGTACGTACATACATATACGCAGTGGCGGATTTAGGGGGGGGCAATCCCGGCCCGTGCCCCCCCCCCCCTTTTGAGGGAAAACAATGCATTGTGCCCCCCCCCCATTTGCAATTGTGCCCCCCCCTTTTCGACCAGAAAAACTTTTTTTTTTTTTTTTTTTTTTTTGCTTGTCAGAGAATTATGGAGGGGAACTGGACCCCATAACCCCCCCCCCCCCAACTGAGTGACTTTTGGAGGGCTGGCAAAAAATTTTTTTTTTGGTCGACATTGGTACAGTGTTAACCTGGTGGTAAAGTTATACTTACATTAATGTATGTATAATGAAAACTTGCATTCATGTAGGGAAAACAAATCATCAGAATGTTTAACTTCAACATGTTTTTACCTTAAACACTGAGGGAATAATTCCAGCAAGCTAGGAGTAAACAAGCAAGGAAACAGTGTCTTTTTAGATAGAAATAATGAAAAATTTCCAGCGGAAAGGGGGCGCTGCCCCCTGGACCCCCTGAACGGCTCGCTGCGCTCGCCCAATTTTTTGGACACCCTACTTTTTAATTTGGACACCCAATTTTAAAATCCTGGCTAAAGCCCTGCGGTCGTAGAGATCGATGTGCACGCGATACCGAGTTTCGTTGTAGAGTATGTGCTCCTGTGGGCGGCCGGTCCCCTGTGAGCAGCCGGCGGTGAATAAAAAATGAAAAAAAAAAAAAAAATTTGATATCCCTTCAAAAATTACCCTGGACAGTCTCAGGTAGGTTCTATTGCACCAAAAAACATACTCAGCCAAAGCAGTAAGTATCCTGAATCTCGCTCAACATCATGAGAAATGTACGCCACCAGTCATCGACAAAAAAAATTGCAGTTTCTTAACTTTTAAGTTAAGAGACTATGACATACTTAAACCAATACTTAAACTTTATTTGTTCAATTTGATGTGTAATTTGATGTTTATTTAAGAGAATGAAGTTGATGGTCCATGTTTTGCTTCAGAAATTTTTATTTACACTACCACAGGGAAAGCTGCATCATCCGTGTAATGAGACTATCGCTAGATCTACGACCGGATACACCACACAGAGAAATTGTTCCTTACCACATTAAGTCCATAGTCACTTCAAAAAATCAATCTGTAAAGCCAAAGCCTGCCTCAAAAATGCGGAATTAGTGCCATTTTTTTAAATCACGCGGCGCTTAAGTCGGGTTGTGAGGAACAGAGTCACCGAAAACGCGCTAAAACTCAAGAAATCGGTGGATTTATGACAGGGTTTTATACTTATCGCGCGCGAGATCGATGCTCATAGAGTGAAATGGTATCCGCGAAAAAAACAAATTGGAAAAGAAAAATCGCCCGGAACTGTGCGCATTCAGTGTATATGTACGTACATACATATACGCAGTGGCGGATTTAGGGGGGGGCAATCCCGGCCCGTGCCCCCCCCCCCCCTTTTGAGGGAAAACAATGCATTGTGCCCCCCCCCCATTTGCAATTGTGCCCCCCCCTTTTCGACCAGAAAAACTTTTTTTTTTTTTTTTTTTTTTTTGCTTGTCAGAGAATTATGGAGGGGAACTGGACCCCATAACCCCCCCCCCCCCCAACTGAGTGACTTTTGGAGGGCTGGCAAAAAATTTTTTTTTTTGGTCGACATTGGTACAGTGTTAACCTGGTGGTAAAGTTATACTTACATTAATGTATGTATAATGAAAACTTGCATTCATGTAGGGAAAACAAATCATCAGAATGTTTAACTTCAACATGTTTTTACCTTAAACACTGAGGGAATAATTCCAGCAAGCTAGGAGTAAACAAGCAAGGAAACAGTGTCTTTTTAGATAGAAATAATGAAAAATTTCCAGCGGAAAGGGGGCGCTGCCCCCTGGACCCCCTGAACGGCTCGCTGCGCTCGCCCAATTTTTTGGACACCCTACTTTTTAATTTGGACACCCAATTTTAAAATCCTGGCTAAAGCCCTGCGGTCGTAGAGATCGATGTGCACGCGATACCGAGTTTCGTTGTAGAGTATGTGCTCCTGTGGGCGGCCGGTCCCCTGTGAGCAGCCGGCGGTGAATAAAAAATGAAAAAAAAAAAAAAATTTGATATCCCTTCAAAAATTACCCTGGACAGTCTCAGGTAGGTTCTATTGCACCAAAAAACATACTCAGCCAAAGCAGTAAGTATCCTGAATCTCGCTCAACATCATGAGAAATGTACGCCACCAGTCATCGACAAAAAAAATTGCAGTTTCTTAACTTTTAAGTTAAGAGACTATGACATACTTAAACCAATACTTAAACTTTATTTGTTCAATTTGATGTGTAATTTGATGTTTATTTAAGAGAATGAAGTTGATGGTCCATGTTTTGCTTCAGAAATTTTTATTTACACTACCACAGGGAAAGCTGCATGGGGGTGGCCGCTCACCAGTGCCATTTTTCTGAGTGGGTCTGGTGAGCAGCCACCCTGTGTAAAACGTGTACAAAATGCAGGTTTTTGTAGGAAATTGTAGTCTGCTTTCATTTTTTGGTCATGGCGTTTGATAGATCATCATGTTTGACAGATTTTATGGGTTTCAACAGAATATTATTAATTTTTATAAAGTATTGGAATGTAATGTATGAAATGTGATATTAATTTTCTTTCACTTAGTCACAAATATGATGCTGAATGCCCGACATATCATGGGCGGCTGCTCACAGGGGTAGAGGCGGCCGCACACAGGACCCCTAGCACCGTTTTGAAAAACGGACACTACTGACCACGTTATTGGTCAATAATTTTAATTTTGCCTTCTATTTACTTTAGTAAGCAAGTATTTGGACTATGAATTGATTGTATTGAATTATGTGCAAGTCTTTGATTGATAAATCAGCAAATTCCCTTTAAGCGGCCGCACACCAGAGCCTCTACTCTAGACAAAATTTATTGGCCGATTTAGTCTAAAAACATCGGCACCATGAAAACAACATGCGATCGCAAAAAAAATTGGCGGGGATTTCTTAGGTTTTGGACATGATTTTGACTTTGGATTTTGCTGGAAATATCAGAAGTTTTTCCTAACGGCCATTTACGGTAGGAAAGAGATTTTAAAGCGCTGAATAAATGAAAGGAAATATTTTAAATATTTATCTTACTTTTCCTCCCATACCTTAAAGGGATACTTTGGTAGGCCTGCATGGGCGATTTCCGATGAGAGAGGAAAATATACTCGGAGCTTCGTGTCACTTCGATACAAGGACTTCCATCGCACGTGCTAAAACATGTGATTCATATTGGACCAAGGAGTTACAGTTCTGTGATAACTCCTTGATTGGACCACCTCTGAGATAAGACTGGCTTGTGTTTTAAATTTCGCGCGGTGGGAAAGTAATCAAACATATGGAAAAGTAATTACAGAGCCAGCTCTCTGGTAGAGCCTGGGATTAGTTACGTAATCGTGGCGACAACGAGTCGCGGCAGGGCAGTGCAGAAGCGATGGCTAGACTAATCAACCAGAAGTTAACCGTGTTTTGTATTTGGAAATATTTCAGCATTACACTAAACTTGTTTGGGGGAACGAGGTTACAACCAGTTACAAGACTAAGAGCCCGGGACTGGTTAAACCCGAAGTATTCGCCGAGCTCCAGTTCGGTCAACTTCGTGCCGTCCGATCATTTATGACCTTAGTCCGACGGCCTCGCACAACGGGCGTGCTATGTGTACAAGTAAACGAGCCTTTTGCACATTCCGCACGATTTCATTTCCCCATGAGTTCTCATTAGACTGCCCCTTTAAGTACATGCGATAGAAAATGACTAGTATTTTTGCATTCGTCCCGCGTAGTGGTCAGTATGACCACTATACGTGGTGTGCCCTTGCCTATGTGGGACTGTGTCCAACATTCACCGTTGCAGCAGTCAAAAACAGACAACGAAATTGCTCTAAGCAAGATTTAATTTTCTTAAATTTGCTAGATTACCTGATTCATGGACTCTTCCACTCTTACTGTGCCACAAATTTGGGGATTCAGAATTGAAAGTGAAATTTTAAATAATTATTTTCCTCTCCTGTATGAATGATCTAGCCTGGAAAAGGGCCTGCTGATACACACAATAGCTATTGAAGCCTATTCACCCATAAAAGAGCTAGTCTGAGTATAAGGTTATCTTCAGATAAGCTTGTACATGTATAAGTGCCTTGCATGTGTAGTCCCATATATACAAGTTACAAGTGCAAGTTAAAAAAACCCCGATCACACCTGCTGATTTTTGTGGGTTTTTTTCTTTTTTATTCGTTCAATTTTTATAATCTTAGTTGATCCTGGAAGGTAACCCCTTTAGCCGCAGAGCTCGTATAGCTAATCCGTCTGGCCGGTACACAGACTACATACGCTACGGAGCTAAAATGTACCAACTACCATTTGATTTTAGGAATTTGGGAAAATCAGGGCTGCCAACCTTGAGTGAGAGCCCGGGGGGCCACTCAGGTATATTGGTGTACACATGCGTGTCCATGGATTTAAAAAATGCCCCTTAAACAAGTTTCATACTTTGGTGAAAAGACACCCCTTATCAAGGATTTCGGGTGCTTTTTTTCGTAAAAAATTACCCCTTAACGAGGATTTCGCGTGTTTTTTCATAAAAAATTACCCCCCTAAACAGGTTTGATTGAAATATTACCCCCTAAACAAGTTTGTCTTAAATATTACTCCCCAAACAAGATTAACTTAACCAACATAAAAAATACACCACTTGAATTCAAGATCACCTTTTGCAAACTGTACATACACTACCGTCTAAAAGTTTTGGCACTTCGGTACGGGAAGGGAAGGTCTCGATAGACCGATCGGGAGCTTCCCGCGGTTCCGTACCCATTGCAAAAAATAACGGGAAGCCATCGGTAAGCTAACGGGAGGCTAGCGGGAAGGTAACGGTAAGCTACCGGGAAGCCATCGAGACGCTATCGGGAGCTTCCCGCTGAGGCTTTTCATAGCTAGCTTTCCATATATGGCCTATCGAGAAGGCGCGCGCCTGTAACGCGTATGCGCGAATGCCTCATCTCCTTCTTGGCCTGGCGCCGATTATCGATTGCAAACTAAACTCTATTGTGACGTCATAATGGATATTTTAGAACTGCCGCGGCGCGGGTCTTTCAAATATAATTTATTGTGAAGTCACAATGGATAATTCATTTTGACTCGTACCGTGACGCAATCTACCGGTCATCTGCCCCTAACTTTGAGGTTATGATTATCCCCATATATATAAGCAAAGGTGATAACAAATTCTTCAAAGATGTATTTTTAAACACAATATCCCGTCGGTGATATTTATTTTTTTCCAATAAAATTTGTTTGGTGTTTTTCCTTCCTTTTAAATCAAGTCAAGATTGTTTTAATTTCCAATTCTCTGCGTAGTGGGCCTTACCTTTTTCCGAGCGGGTATTAACTATTATGATAATAAAGCATTTACATGTACTACCAGAATAATTTAATTGATAAAATGATTTTTGAAATCTTCAGTCTCCTGATTGAAGCCATTTCCCGATTTTTATGTTCATGCAAAATCTATTAGTTTGTATAAGTTGTTTGTTTCTCCCTGTTTATGAGTGAAAATAAAAAAAAAAAATTTTGGGGGGGGCACGATAAGTTTATATAAGAAATTGTATTTGAAGTCTACTGATAAGTCTCGAACTCTGAAGTGTGTCCAATCTACAAGTACACATGTTCTGATTGATTAACTCTGTCAATATATAATTTTTATTTTTGTTTCATGTCTCATTCTGTGGATGCAGTGTTGTGTGAGATGTATTTTTGTTCAGTTTTTGCCTTCCAGTTTGTCGTTTTTAGTTTTTTTTAGTTTTTTAGTTTTACCGAGACTCAAAGACTGACCCTGCAATATGAGGAAGCCGGCTGGATAAGTGGGTAACAATGAAATGCATGTATAAATTTGAGTCCATCCATTATCACCTTGTAATCATATGTAAATGATACGATTGTTTTGATTCAATAAAACACATACCCCCCCAAAAAAAAAAAAAAAAATTAATAAAAAAAAATAAAAAATAAAATAAATAAAATGAATAAATAAATTTTTAAAAAATAAAAAAATGAGTCCAACAAATCTGCGGCCACCAAGAAAACATCAAGGTCTTCAGCTTTGTATGAATATTCCATCTTTTACCAAGTCATGATCCATGTTCATTTCATGTGTTACACTTTAGTAAGAGAGCTTGCTTTAGCACAATTTACATGTATAAGGCAAGTAATGTCTGAACATTTCATGAGATAGTTCCCCACGTTTAGTGAGAATTAAAACTTAGTCTGTGAGTGCCAAGAAAAAAAATGCATACATGCCTCGACTTCTTTGCCCTTTCTTCGGGGGGGGGGGGGGGGGGGGGACTTCCATGTGAGTTGTGACATTTTTGTAGATTTTAAGGGGATTTTAGGGTTTAAAAAAATGTCACAGCCGATGCAAAGCATCACGAGTCCATGAGGACCATGACCAGTGCAATATTATCGATCCATTATTATTGTTATCGTCTAGTTTCTATACAAATACATGATTGTATACTTGTAGTCGCAAAATAGATCTACAAGTAGGTCTTTGTGTCCGATTGAAAAATATATAGAGTAGACCCCCGCCCACCCGTATTGTATCAAATGGCATGAAGTCGACGTACTACCGCTGAAAGTGATAGCGTCACATGTCAGAGCGTGTGATGCGAAGAAAGGTTGGCAACATGCACTCTGTTTAGTGAGATTTTACCCAAATGTTAATCGGCATCTCAGAATATCAATATAATGACTTTTTTCGGACAGTTATCTCATAACATGTTCAGAAATTACTTACCTTTCGTCTTTCGATGCATTTTCAGTATAACATACTTTGTACGACCAAGGAGGCCTAGTACCTCCTTAGTAAGTTGTACGACGAGTACTTCGCAACTATGAACAAGTCAAATGCTCTCTCAATCAACTCAACACATACCCGTTTGGACTCGATCGTATGATCATTGCGCAATATCTTGAACATGTGCAGTCTTAGAATTCAGACGCTATTTTACCCGTTATGACTGAGAAAGCTTTATCCCTGCGAACTAAGGTATTCGGTGACTTCAGTTTCAGTTTCGGGTCACTATGATAAATTCAGAACCACTCTTTTTTGTCTTCGAATTTCTTAACCTGCTTGCCTAGTTTAGCTTTGCTACCGAATTTAGAATTTTAGTTCCCTTGTCAAACCAAAGTTCCCCGGTAAAGAATTAAATATTTGAGAGCTTCACTCTTTCAACTCCAGTGGAAACTCACTATAACAAGGACATTGGGATCATGAAAATTACCTTGTTATATCGGAGCCCTTATTACGATTTTCCACTGTATTCGATTGGGCTCTCAATCTCACTGGAGATTTAAAAAAATGAAGGGCACCCCACCTCCCCCCCCCCCCCCCCCCCCCCCCCCCCCCCCCCCCCCCCCCCAAGCAAGCATTACACTCGGAGTCGATTTATAGTGAATTGGCTTAATGTTTGTTGGCGTCTTACTTTTTGTTGCACCTTTTTTTTTTAACGCCCACTGGTATCGCCCTGCATTTTCATATTCTTACAAAATAATGTTGGTAAAAGAACGAAATGAAAGGTGCGCGTGTTATATAATAATGTTGCAGCTTCAGAGATTCAAAATGACATTTTCTAAAGGTAGTTTCGGGCAATTTAGAATTTAATAGTGCCTCAGTTTTCTTTATGCTGATAGTTTCGATCAACAATAAGCCTACATGTTTGTTGGAGAAGAAGAATAGATATAGGCATATATACCACTGATCTCTACGGAAAGATTTTTTTTCCGTAGAGATCAGTGGCCTATATACACACTTTTAAGTGGAAATAATATTCGGTTTTAATAAATAAAGAAAACTGAAATACATAAAGAGCTCTGTATCGTGACCAGCTAATTAAATCGGAGGAATTAAAAAGGCCAAATATATCACTGAAGAATTGATATGAGTGTCGATCGAAGATCAACAGATGCACCGTTTTGCCAACAAGATAGAAATATCTGTAAACGACTGGGGGAAAACACGAATACCGGGATATATTATATCATGGCGTAGATTGTATACTGGGATATTTCATGCTCCCGACATTAGAAAAACATGCATATAGTGTCATTCAATAATAGGCTACAAGCACAGTTTCATAATATCATATAGTAACTATATTTCCATCGTATCTCCCGAAATAAATATACTTCAAACCGCACAAGTTGAAAATGGGGTTTACGTTTACCATAAACATGGACCATACCATTCAAATGCAGGACTTTTTAATTTTTAACCGAAACATATAATGTAAAAGATAACTATTTTTACAATTTAGTTTTGGACATGAGTAGGCCTATTAAAAACAAACAAAAAGAAAACGAACAAGTAACAACCAAATAATACAAAAGAGAAACAAACAAAACAAAACTCCTGAATAGTATGACTCGATCGGATAGTTCTATGATGTTTAGTTATTATTTCCACAATATTATAAATAACTATACCGGTACATTATTTGACCAAACGAAAAATATTATTGTGTGGTTATCAAAAATCATGTAGTGATTGCCGCAATAACCACGTCCAGTAATCCTCGAGTCTCTTCGCAAGCAGATATCGGATTGACTTCCGACAATATTCTGATATAAATAAAATGAAATGAATTTAATTATTCATTGTCCATTCCATACCATGAAGGACACCAATTACTTATACAGGCGGATGTACATGTTTAGAAACTTTGATCTCCGAGGGAACTTTTCTAAATGCTATACATTCCTACATATTCAGAATTTCACAAACCTACTGTAGCCTAAATTCTCGGCAACGATTAAACAAAATTTGCCACCGTGTTTTACTGTTTATAATGCTAATTTCATCCTCATTACACATCAAAGACTGGTGTTTATGTGAAGACGAAATCTCGGAGAAAATCACCTTCTTAAAAAGTGCTTCCAATCCAACATAATCACGTTGCTCCGAACAGTCAACGATCTCATCAGAGAAACGGGCTAGAAGGAATGGAGGTATATATGTATTGATCATTAAATTAATTACACGTATTATATTTAGTAGTTATTAAAATATGTATAGCTTACTTGCCTTTCACGCAAGACAACTACGAAAGCTTTGTCAGTATAGGCTATCGATTACTTGCACAACTGGCTGCTATCTGTTTTACTATTCTCGAAGGTTTAGCAACCTACAAAAGTTATGAAGTTTGGATTCATGAGGGCCACAACCACTATGAATCTTCGTTTGTCAGTAACTTATGACGCTATTTCTCTGATAGTTTTTCTGAGAGCTGTGAACGATTAACATCGTAATGCCAAGCTTTGGTACATTCAAACCCTCCATCGAAGCCCATATTCGATTAGTTTCCGAATCAGCGTGTGTATTTCTCCCTTAAAAACACACACAAATTCAGTGTGATATATATGCAGCGGAAATCACGCACCATATCGAATAGTGCAAGCTAACATGAGTGTGATCACTATAATCACAGATCGAAGAACAATATGGTCGGTTATTATGAGGTTTCTCACCATTGTTACGCGCGCGCGTATTTGAAAAGGTTGCGCGCTATCGGTTCGGTCTCGATGGATGAGAGAAAACGTTTGGCAAACCGCGGGAAGCCAACGGTAAGCTATCGGGAGGCTAACGGGAGGCTAACGGGAGGCTACCGGGAAGCCATCGGTGCGCTATCGGGAGCGAACCGAACTTAGCGTTTCGGGAAGCTCCCGCTTCCCGTAAAGCTCAAGAGTTAACGGTACGGGAAACGGGACGTCCCGATGCCAAAACTTTTAGACGGTAGTATATTCTTCACCTTTGGTGGATAAATTCTTCACACAAGGCAAACAAAATAAACTGCACATATTTTTCTGCGCACGCCACCGTTCAAAGGGCTTTCAAGTTCCTGAAAATCGGACTAAAAATGTTTTGTTCGTACCATTGCCGCCGGAATGATTATTGACCCCCTAAACGCGTTTGGCCGCATTCTGTTCAGCACCCCCTTTTTGTTGAAAATTGGCGTTTTCGGACCCCTTAACACGTAACGCGCGTTACGCGTCCTAGATGAAAAAAAAAGACCCCTTTTTACGCGTTTTTTTGGACGCGCATGTGTACACCAATATACCTGAGTGGCCCCCTAGGAGTGAGAGTTTAGAGTGAGAGTTTAGAGTGAGACATTGCGAGGGAGCGAAGCGACCGAGGGGGGAAATTGTGAAAGGGAATGAAGGGGGGTGTCCCCTAGGCCTAGCCCTAGCTCTACGAGCTCCATGGCTTATCAATCTGGTAGTGGTACTGGCCACGGAGCTGTAGTACAGCAGATGTGTATATGGCGCATGCGCATGGAGGCAGAAGTAAACACAGAAATACTATGCCTCATATTCACCCATTCCCATGCACGGTCAGTAGAGGCGCACGGCCGATATCGGAGACTCTCTCCCATATGGGAGACTGTCTCTAGTGTTATCGGAGACTTAAAATATTTTTGGTAGCTGATGTGGGAGACAGTCTCCCATTTGGGAGATTGATTTTCTTTGTTTACATTTGCGGAAAAGGGATTACCTCGGCGCAAAATGAAAATGTGATGAGCAGATTCCTCATGAAAAATTACCCCTTTCATGCCTTTTGACCATCTACTTCAAAAATTCACCGTCAACTTTTGTTTTCATAATAACATTTTTTGTTATGACCCACACACAAAACAAATGGGTTTCTGACCTCGGGCAAAAATTTGGCTGGGATAAACTGCCTTGTTGTTGGTGTTGTTTCTTTTGTCCTTTTGTTAGCTTAGTCTCCAATATGAGAGACAGTCTCCCAAATGGGAGAGAGTCTCCGATGTCGGCCGTGCACCTCTACTGACGGTGAACCTTGCAAACCATCCTCAATTGCTAAGGTGGTTCTGATCATATTCGACCTGAAATACAAAAAAAGAGTAAATCTACACAGTTTCGGCAGGACGGATGAGGTTTTCTTACCTTGCACATGTAGTCAATCAAGTGTTATTTGCGTGAGAAACGTTGACCTAATTGCCCCGAAGTCGGCACTAGTCTAGTTCACTCACACAAATGCGAGGTTAATATACATGTAGATCTATATGAGTCTAGCTTAGAGTCTGTGATGTGGACATATTTAGTTATTTTGTCCATGCAACCTGCGCGTTGTGCGTTACTGCTTCTATCCATCCACTGAACTCTACGTAGAGTTCAGTCAGTGTGTCTACATGTATATCCTGCGTGAGACCGCGAGTGTGAGCGAGATGGTGCGATCGCGAAGTCCATGCATGGCATGTGAATCAATGGACCTTGCACTGTCTATATGCATTAGATAGATGAACAACCTGCACTGTTCATCTATCCAATGTGTAGACGGTGTGAAGTCCATTGTCACTGATTCACATGAAATTCAAAGAAAATTTTATGTATACTTTTAAAACAAAGTTGTTCAAAGATTGACAACCTGAAAGCTTGTCAGAAGCTTGTCAGACATAGCAACAAGTATACATGCAAACTGGATTTCAAGTATTGTAGTTCATTCATTAATAACAGGTTAATGGAATACCTCGTTACTAGGTCCCCAGGAAAGAAAGATCCATAAATTTGAATAACTTTGTTAACAGGTCTATTAGTGATTAAGGAAGTACTCTCTGCAGTATCAAAGAATGAGAGGTTTGTGATGGTGTGTGATAAATCAACTGTAAATCATCAAGATCATGAATATTTTTGTGAAATCTGACCCCAAACTGTTGACTTGTCAAGAAACATCTACATGTACATTGTAGACTAGAGCACATTACCAAAAGTGGGACAAGCTTCAGTCAGAGAAGGAACGAGAATATAAGTCTTGCCCAGCAATCCTGGAAATCAGGGTAAACCTGGAAAATGATTCCCCCCCCCCCCCCCCCCCCCCCAGTGAGGGGATTACATGTACATGTAAATCAGGGAATTTCAGAACAATCACTAAAACCAGGGAGGGATCAGGGAGAAATCAGGGAATTTCATTTGCCCCAAAACGGAAGTAGTCAGTCTCTTTATATTTAAAAGTACATGTATGTCTCATGTCCTCAAGGAGAAGATATTTGAAAGATATTTCGAAGAAACTTTAAGCTGGGAATAAGGTTGAAATAATGATCCAGGAATGCAGGAATGTTGAAACTCCACCAGAGAAAAATTACTATAAGGGGAAAATTAGGGGGAAAATCTGGAACTTTTATTATCATGAAATGCTGGAAACGCTGTCCTCCATCTCGTATTCTGTGCATGATTTCAACGCTCAATCTATTCAAAACTAGGTTGGACAAACAATTCCCTGTACATGTATGTCCAAAGTCAAATCCACAGAATTTCCACACATGTACATGTACTACTCGAAGGAACAGCCCTAATATTCAGTAAGACTACTCACTTCTGTACATTATTGATGATGATGATAGACAATTGATTATTAATGAGGCTTGTATAAATTTTTCTTAACTATTTCAAATATTTTTTTTTCACTAGAAAATGCACTGCCAAAAAATAAAATAAAGTAAATAAATAAAAAAATTGAAAATACTTTTGAATTGTAGAAATTACATGGACATGAATGTGTACAGTGTACATGTATACATACAGTGTACATGTAGACTAGGATGGTATTGCATTTGATTCTGAACAATTAATGTACATTTGAAAATAAAATATCTGCTTGTCACTACTTTTTAAGGACCAGGAATGATGTCGTGCTTGGAAATACATACATGTACTGCGTGAAGGCCCTAAGCTTGACGATTGTCCAAGTCTGTATCCATCATGTTGGACTTACAAGCTACCATAGAATTTGCAGTGGAGTTGGAGCGCTTCCATAATATTGATCTTTTTCAGAGAGGGTAAGTTTGTGATTAATGCAGATTTTTGTGATAAATGATCTTTTTTTTTAGTTCAGTTGTTTTTTTTCATGTGGTTTGTTCCCTTGGTACATGTACATGTGTAACTGAAGTTTCCTTTCTTTGGATTTTTTTTTCAAGTGTTTCAGATTAAAACTTTTTTTAAATAGAAAGAAAATCCTTTTTTATTTCCCTACTTTACTTTTGAACATCAAAGGGAACAGGAGCAACATTATTTAAAAACTACACCTTTTATCTTTCCTTTTTATTTTATTATTGGTTTTGGCTAATTAATGACTTGTAGGTCTCTGTCTAAGAGAGGTTTTGACTTTACAAGGCAAGCCTGTTGAAGTAATGGCTCATACATCCACAAATGATGAAAACACTTTTCAAATGTTTACTCATTTTGAAAAGAAGGAGAAAAAAATCCTGCCTGTATTGCATGTGACTAAGACATTATTTATTCAATTGAATTTCAACACATTTCTTGATCAAGGCAGTGACTCACTGAGAGGCTTGTGAGGCAAACAGGTCGGATGCACATGATACACAGGAATGAATACATTAAATTATATCAATGTCATAAATCAAGTTTGTATTGATATTGATTCAAATTGAACTGAATCTAATTGAATTTGATTCAGTATATTGATATTAATTAAGTATTCAATATCATTTGCATCCATTGAAAAATGATTTTATGATTTGCAACTTAGGTCTATTTTTCAAATACCTGATCAGTAATTTGTAACATACTGTAAACCTGGGCCCCATTGCATAAAACTTACCATTAATGGTAACTCTGCTTTCAATGGTAACTACTATGGTAACATCACTCAACACCCAATCAAAATCAAGGTTTCCATGGGAGTTACCATTGATGGCAAAGTTACCGTTAATGGTAAGTTTTATGCAACGGGGCCCTGGAAACTTTCGCGCATTTTTTGCGGCATGAAATTTGCGCAAAAATAAAAACACATGAATAATTTTGTTTTTGTATCCTTTTGCCCATGAGCTGAGCACGTCGGTGAAAGTAAAAACACGTGAAATTCACCTTACTCAGCTGAGCGCGAAAAATTAAGCGCATGAAAATTTCCACTTTTACAGTAGTAGAGCTGACATGTAGTTGTGTCAGATTTCACAGGGTAAATGGTCAGACTAACATTTCAGTTAAGTTCTAGTTAATTTGAACAATATCTCTATACATGGAAAAAAGCGATGAGAATTTCTTGATTTATATTACTAATTTAATTTTGTATCATTCTTTTTGTATCCTGTTTTCTTGAACTACATTGTATTTTTAAGCTTTCCAGTGATACCTTCTGGAAAGATTAATTTTTGCCTCGATTAATTTCTTCCTTCAATCAGACTCGTAACACTTTCTGAAACTCATGCTCCTACGAAAATTAACCTTTCATTTGCTATGAGTGCAAATTAGCACAATCGCAGGCCTGCCTCATGTGCAATTGGCACAATAACAGGAACCATTTAACAAAAGAATATGTGCTTTACACAAGCTTTGTGTAATAACCCGTCTTTGTTCTTAATTGGCTACCAGGTAATCCCTTAATCACCTGTACACTGTATGTACAATGTACATCTACATGTACTACTGTAGATCTACATGTACAACAAGTCTTACACCGGAAATTGTTGACTGAACATGAAGATGTTTGTAAAAATACATGTACATTGTATGTACATGTACCTCTTTAGAGTTACTCTGTAAAATTCGAGCGGCACCTTAAGAATTTTAAAGCAATAAAAATCATGGTGAGAAACTGCCCAAAGCTGCATGATAAGAGAATTATTTTTACGAGCGCACATTCAGCATCCCTGCATCATGTGGGATCTGTGAATTAAGGACAAGTTGCCATGGTGTGGGAAATTAAATTGACTGTGACCAATATCAGCGTATGTTTATGCTAGATATTGTACATTTACATGTACATGTAGGTCCGCATTGTGTTCATAAAACTAGCATTTGCCGGAATTTGGTATTATGCGCATAATAGCAGCCCTAAAATGATTTTGATGCAGAAATTTTGCGGATACATTCGTAAAGTTCTGTAATGCTCCTATTCTACTCCTGTTATGTGCTCTTGGGGGTTTATGGAAGGGGTATCAGTGTGTGACTATGACTGTACTAACTATGTAAAGTGTTCAGTCTATGAGATGCATGCAAGCAAGCACGCATCTCATATTGCACCTATGAAATCTCATCTAAACACACTCCTTTACTCATTCAACACTGATGCACTATAGCTGACATGTGTCAAGCTAAATATAGAGCAAATCAGCACGCATTATTCACAGGTAGCCTACTTGTGAGTGCCATTATCATTAATAATATCAAACAGAAATTCTGGAAATGGATGATGGAGCAATGAGTCATTCGATATCAAATTTCCCTGCACATCTCCATGTACATGTACATGTACATGTACATGTAGGCCTTCCATTTTTAAGGGCAGATCTGAACCTCAAGTTGTAGAGTAAGAAATCACACTTTGTGAGGTGGCGAATGACATGAGTCATCTTTCCAAGAAGGACTTTCGTGGAAGATATACATGTACATGAAGGCCTAAATTGATATTTGAATGAAGTTGCATACATGTACGGCTGTAGGCTTTACACACGTACATATTAGATCTAGATTTGAATAGATTAGAATACATACATGTACACAGTATGGCAGGTTGAGAAGCTAAATTGTATAAATGTTACATACATGTACATGTATGCTGTTATATATATTTGTAATTTACATGTATGTAATTATTTGATAGTCCAACATATAACAATAACAATAACAACAAAAACAAAAACAAAAACAGAAAGGAAGCAAAACAAACAGAACCGAGCAATTACATGTACATGTACATGTACATGTACATGTAGTTCTATAAAGAATGTCTCATATTGTACACCAATGATGCCAACTAGTGCTTTAATATGATCTCAGTTATTTCATTTTCTGTTTAACGAGGGCAAAAAAACGAACTGGTTTTCGGTTAAACGCTCTCACACATATGCTAGGTTATAACAATTGGGTGATCTAACATGATTTTGAACGCATGGGACACAGGCATAACAAAAAAGAGACTTGCTACAAAAGCCATTATTTTCCTCTTTTTAATTGTAATAGTGATCAAAAGCATATTACATTTACCTACCAAAACTTGTGCTTAAAATGTCTTATAAATTGTGAGTGAGTTTAAGCTTCAAAATGTTGATAGGTCTAATAATTGCATTGTATTGGGGCAGCCATAAATATCAAATTCCTGCATGTAAGATCTGATCAGGAGAGGTTACCAGATAACTTTACACAGAGCTATACATACAGAGAGTCGTGACACTGGAGGTCGCTTCTGATTGGTCAGTCATTTCATGGAGCTTCAAATAGTTCCCTCCCTTAGAGAATGTATGTGAAAGGGAACTATTGGGAGCTCCATGATCCGCCATGTTTTAAACAAAGACCACGTGTACACCTAGGCTTATTAATTATGCGTGTGTCAAAAAATGTACATGTACATTTGAAGGCTTGGTTCAAGACTTAAAAAAACAGTGTGAATGAATTACAATGTACTCTCGGCAGTGCATCCTTACACGTATAAATTCACAAGTTGGAGACCCCTTTTACATGTAGACTGGGGGACTGGGAACATGTTCATGTGTTTTTATAAAAAAGTTTTAATACTATACGAACTGCATTATGAATTATTTGAAATGCTTATTAATTACAGAGTTGCTTTTGTTTTGTTGTACTGAGAGAAACATTTTAGCCAGCATGCATGTTTTTCCAAAGTCGAATGTAAAAGTTATGTCTCAGTCTGTCTCCCAGCTCTAAACGTTTTTGTTGTTTTCTTTTTTTAACACTTTGAAGATGACTGTTTATGTTTTACACGTTGGATATTGTTTTCTGTGCTTTCTTTCTAGATTCTACAATCTGCATACTTACATCAAGGTTCCACCAAAGACTCCTCTCAAATATGAAGTTTTCCTGCCAAGACAGCCAAGTAAGAGGGGATGTGGGGAGGAGGGGGGGGGGGGGGGGGGGGGGGGGGGGGGGGGGTTGAGTGATTGTAAAATACAAGGTTCTCACCATTGCATACCAATGCATACATTAAACCTGCAAAATGGATTTGGTCTTCCCAAACCACCTCCCTGGAAGGCAAAGCTCTTTTGGGCTTTGGTGTTATACATGTATTTTCTCACAGCATTTTTATGTTTTTTATTGTATTTTAACAATGAGCTCTTTTTGAGCTTGCCAGAGCTAAATTGCTCACTGCTCCTGTGTTTATTTTTCACTGCTGGAATGCCATATAAGGCCGTATTTAACTCATCTTGTACCAAGAAAGCATACTTTCATTTTAAAAAATTGTTCTCTGGTCCTCTCTAATCTTCCCATTCCCCTGATGCTGGAAAGCCACATATCTTTCAGTTTACACTAGTACCGCAAGATGAAAGCAAATATCCTTTTGACAGCATTCAGTCAGTATTTTGAACATACACGTAGGAAAGCTGTCGACATGAAGCCTCATTCAGATATGACTCGGTAAACTGCTTCGAAAACCATGGCAGAAAGACTTTGAATGAATGGCTGTACATGTACAGTCATAGGGGGTAAAAAAAAATGTACATGTACATGACTAAAACATGTACATGACATGTAGCTGTGTGCAACAATGGCCCCTTACGGGTACTCACTGATCTCTAAGGTACATTACCTGTAGAAAGTGAAGCTTACTTCATGTACATGTATGCTTACGTACTTATTTTGCCACAGTTATTTTTTTTAGATTCTGTCTTACCCCCTGTAAAAGCTATTTTCTTACTTGTGTCTGAATAGGGCAAGACTAGAGCAGAAGGTGACCCAGTATAAAACCTGCTGAAAACACAAGTACATGTACATGTAGTCATTACATGAAAATATAATCGTCTCCTGTCATCAAATGGGTTATTAAAGTTGTCTCTTTTCTGGACAACTCAGGAAGGATCTAGACTTCCTTTATTCGTAATATATGTGTAAGTAAAATGGAATATCTGTACAGGGACCAGACTTGTACATTATTAGGGGGAATTCCACTGACATGTGACTTCCTAGTCTAGATTCTATCCGTTTTTTATATTTGGTTTATTCCCTAACGCTGCTCTTTCTCTACACGCATATCCCACACAGAGCTGGAGCGCGACTCTCCACAAATCGCGCGATCCCCACAATTTCACCCGTCGAAAAAAAACGTCTAGAAGCTTTTGCCATGATGCGGGGTCAAAAGTTCACACTAATATATTCTGACGTTATGCCTGGTCGCACGCTGTAATGAATATGCATATTAGTAAGATCGTCGATTCAGTGTGTGTGTGTGTGTGTGCAAGGAGTTATCACAGAACTTTGATTTGATAACTCTTTGGTGTGTGTGTTGGTGAACTTTCTGTAGTATCTGCACTGATTCCAAAAATGACCCTACTCATGTCACGGTTATCACTCTGCCTTTGGACAGGCAGCGGAAAAGCTTTGACCACTTATTGACCAAAAATAACCATTTTGGTTACACATTGTTTTATTCAATCAGAGCAAAGAAGGATTTGGTAGGCCCCAAAAATAACAATTTGTGGCCCTTTCCCCCCGAAATGTGATTTTATTTTTTTAATCAGCATCATTAAAGGGGTGGGTCTCGATATCCAAAATTGATGTGAAAATGTGTGTAGGTTCCAAAACAATAAAAGTATTCATTGTGCTTCAATCGTTTTGACCATTTCGATTATTATGCCCACTTTGATCCACTATGACTACATGATTGTATTTGCAAATTTCTATGAGAAACTAAAAATTAGTGAGCAGCAACGGACTTCCTCTCCAAAAGAACAATTTTGGTGGGGAAGATTATTTTGACAAACTTAATTACCCAGAAGTATCTAAGTATACTTTTGCTCTGATTCCAAGAATGTCAGTCGAATAGGCCTTACTCAGGACACTACTGGTCGTTATGGTCACTTTTTGACTCGGAATAACCATTACACCACTCCTTCTATATATGTCCGAAATCAATTATTGGATGTATCTATTCCGTTCTGAAAATGTCGGTAATATGACCATTTTGCTTATTTTCTGTTAGAAACTTGAAATTATACTGAGCAGGAAGGTTTCCGTTTGGCTTCCTAACCGTGAAAAACAAACTGTAATGGGAAACGGTTTGAAAAGCTCATCGTATGCAAAATGATTTACCTCCTATTAATTCTATTACCTCAAAAAGTGATATGATTCCTGAATAATCATTTCATTGGTTGCATTTCAATCGATTTAAATGTTTTGGCTATTTCGACTGATTTTGCTACATTTATCCAAAGTGACCTTTAGCATAATAC
The DNA here is from genome assembly GCA_025618425.1 of Heliocidaris tuberculata. Lineage (NCBI taxonomy): Eukaryota > Metazoa > Echinodermata > Echinoidea > Camarodonta > Echinometridae > Heliocidaris > Heliocidaris tuberculata. The sequence continues at coordinate 9,792,022 of CM046841.1, forward strand.
GCTGGAAATTAGGGAGCAACAAAGTTTGCGAGGGGCTTTATTTTTGGCATAATCAGAATTTTGATGCCACGAAGAATATTATGCGCTGATTTCAAAATGTCAGTCATGATATACCGACGTATAAAATAATGATATTTTGGTCATTTTGCGTGTCTTTTTATCAGCCAAAAACTGACCAAAGTTGCCTTGTCCACTTATACATGTAATATTCAGAATCATTAGAACGGCATCATGTTCTGAAACCCTGGTTTTACGTAAAAAATTATGTTTTGATTCCAGAAATATCAATCTCACTGAACGTGTAATGAAAACTTTTTGACCATTTCGGTCATTCTTCTTAAAAATGCAACCTTGAAAAATACCTTAGAGAGATAGATAGATACCGGATCCGCTGAACTAATAGTATAGAGGTAGATTAAAATTTGTTCCCTTTTATAAAATTATGCTCATTGCTATACTGTTATTACGGTATTGTAAATCATTTCTGATAAAATTAAATATGTAATTGAATATTTACTATAAAGTGTTACACCAATACATTAAGCTAAACTTTAAATTCTCGATTATTAATTTGTAAGTGCCAACACAATTACTATATACCTTTGTCTTCCTGTTGGCTCTCTCCACATGCAAGATTCCTATATTCCATTCTGTTTTGACCTAAAGTGACTTGAATTCAGAACAGGCAGCGTTGTTGATCATATTAAAATCATTATGGTTATTTCGGTCAAGTAGCCACCTGGATATATTTTAGCAATGACAATTTTCAATTAAGAAATTACTCATTAATTATGTCGGATATCAGTTCGGCAACATATGAGTCGTAAATACTGGTAAATATAGAGATAGGGATGGGACTGCATTTAGATTATATTATAAGCATGATCACTTAAGAGTGAGCATTTTGTCCGTCCGTGACACAAAATATATTTTATTATAAAATTAATTGAAAGACTATCGCTACCATGAAATACATCAAAAGTTACTAGAAATTTGGTTCTTCAAAGGGTTCCAACGTACCAGAGTTCTTGGACCAAACTATTTTAAGCAGGGGTGTTGTCAAAAAATGACACTTTTAGCAAAATTTCCATCTGTGATGCAAATTTTTCACATCTCTTATGAAATCTAAAGATTGTTTTGAAATTCAAAATGTCTGATAGGGAAGCCAATTTATCTGACTAACATTTGCAAGTAAAAGTATAAGACAAGATCATATGTTGTTCTGATATTGATAGAAAAAGAATAATGAGAAGTCAACACAAAATATCTATCTCCCACTCTAAGAAATGGAGCATTTCATTCATTCTCATTTAAATAAGTAACCATGACAACCATGTTTTATCATTTTTCAGTACACCCAGTTATACTCTTCAAAATAAATCATAAAGCAATCCATCACAGCTAATCACTTATTTTTACAAGCCTCCCAAATTGGAAAATTTTGAAATGTCCGTCCGTGACGCGAACTGATCACACTCTTATGTCGTTTTCCCCAAGCTTCATAATTCCGAAGTGTCGTTACTTTGAAGGTTCGTAATTCCATATACAATGGTTAAATCACCATTTAAAAGTGCCGAGGAGTGACCACTTTTTTCAAAATTCGTGTTTTGAAGTGACTTCGGAACCTCAGGAATTATGAACCTTCTGAAAATACATGTACGAGTGCGCGTCCCTTTAGATAAGCTCAAACGAACAACACTGTGAATTTTCATGTTATTGCGATTCAAGAATAGTTTTGTTTTGACATTCATATATGTTGTCAAATGTATACATTGGTGCACTCAGTGCCGTGAAATTAAGAGGCAAGGGATTTCTGTCCGTTCCCTTAGTTTGAGATTCATGCCTTCCGTGCCCTTGCCTTCATGGGAAGGGAAAAATATTAATCCTTTTTCAGGTACACGAGCCTCCTCCTCCTCCCCCCCCCCCCCCCCCCCCCCCCCCCACCCACTTGTTACCTCCCTCTTTGTCCCGACTGGGTATGGGATGACCCTGTAATAATTATATGTGCCACTTTGCATAATATAGAAACATGCCAATGAGGATTGGCGGATGGAATCGGGAGTCATGGCGGAGATTACAAGTCCAAGTTAATTTTTGCGTTTATCTGCCTGGGATTATTAAAAATTTTAATCTTCTTTTTTTTAGTGGAGGAGGGAATCTCATAAAAAAATCCAAACATTAAAAACTATGTTGGTTTATTCAACGGTCAAAATACTACCAAACCGAGTCTAGCAGGATCAAAAAGGTGTGATCCGAACATACAGCTCTGTTTATTATTCCACATATTGAATGAAATAAGAACAAAAGAGACAAGCATAGCAATACAAATTATAAAACAGAACGAAGAAATAGAAATTGATATGTGGTATGGGGGTGGTAACAGAGGCTAATTTACCTATCGAAGGTCAATCCCCAACTTGAACCTTGAAATATAGGCAAGTTAAATATTGTTATAAACAGTTCAATACAAGATCTAATACTATACTAGAGCAGTATTAGATCTTGTATTATTGAACTGTTTATAACAAATATTGCTTCTGATATATGTTTAAAATGATGAAAAGCTCCAACAGAACACTGTTTTAAACATTAGAAACCTTCTTTAAAATATTGCAACATAATTATTATCTGTCTATAATGTCAAGTACATGTAGTCATTTTCTACCATAAGACAATGACCAAAATAATTATATGCTATAGGGACAAGGCCACATTTTCTTGCCTTTTCAAAAAATGATAAAAAATGATGGTCATATGGTCAAAATACCCTTGATGGTCGAAATGGTCAACAATGCTGAAATAATATCCAGTAAACGTTATTATGTCTTAATTAACATGACATCTCCATAAAGAACTGGAATAACGTGAAATGGCCAATCGTCACTAAAATGTCGTTTGTTGGTTTAATGAATCAGCAATGATCAGCACAGCAAAAGCCGCCTTGTCTGCGTGCGAAGCCCTTTGTTGAGCTCTGCATGGCCTGCCCGCACCGTGCCCGCAATGCCCCGATGAAACACCACTGAAAAACTGAATATTACGTAATCATCATGAATGATGCATATTCTTCGTCCAATCAGCGCAGATCGAGCGGGTCTATTCTCCCCGAAAAATTTCGGGAACGGTCGTTAAACTGGCAAATGCGACTGGACTGTTTGCGAGGGTCGATTTGGAAGGGCTATATCAGTTTTAGCGTTGGGGGTGTATTATTTTCTCAACGGATCGCGTTCGTGCGCGAACAGTCCAGGCAGTGGACTAGTGACTTCCTTGCCAAAATTTACTATCCATGTTTCACAAATTACGCCTACATGTAGCAGGCTCCTCTATTATTAAAGAGGTGAATACACTGAGAAATAACTGACAACATCCATGTTAGGGCTAGTTTTGACTTTTGAGAAGCCAGTACAATTTTCACCACAAAATGGTTCATGACAGATACATGTATATCATTTGACACCAAGTTGGAACAGTGAAAAATTAAGATACTTTAGATTTAAATTGTGTAAATTTGAATTTAATTGAACAAAGCATTTTGGATTTGGAATGTGATAAATGATTTTATGTAATTTGGATGAAGTTTGCCAGTTGAAGGATGTCAATTTTTTTAAGAGCAAGTTTTATGATACTTCTTTCAAAAATCTTTTCAAAATATTGCTTCAAATTTTAATTAGATTTACACTTTTTTGCAAATCAGAGCCACAGTAAAATAGTAATTTAGAAAACAGCATGCACATGGACCTCGATTCGTGCACCTGGCATTTCTGAAATCTTTTGCTACCCATTGCCTTGCAGTACTTTGGAATTTTAAGTTGTGATGCCCAGTGGTATTGCTACATGTACTTCATTACAATACATGTACAGACATGTACAGGTATTCATTGTCTTAAGTTATCAAAAAGTGATCAAAAAGTGTTCAAAAAGTGCAAAGTTGTTTTAAAAATTGGTAATTTTTTTTTTTTAAAGAATAATATTGAAATAAATGTTAAAATTAAAAGAAATGTGTTATTAACTTACATGTACATACATTATGAACTTTGAAGAATTGACATCCTCCAATTTTACTGTGTCCAACAAAAATCTGTTACAAGTTGTAGTTTTAGAGTTATTCAAAAATGTCAAATGATATACATGTATTTTTAAAACCAGCTAATAATTAGCTTTTATTCTCACTGGCTGTTGGCCCTTGCAGGTTTCATGTAGTTAGCATACATGACCATGACCTGTATTTGTTATTATTTAGAGAGAAACAAAAGAGTTGTCCTTTCAATTTTGAGCATCACTAGGATGACTACAAGTCATATGTACACATTGTATATTATGATTTTATTGATTAGTCATTTGCTGCATAAATTTACCAGTTACGTACATGTACATATGTACATGTACTAAAAGTGCAGATTATGTGCAATACATCTCATTTGATGTACATGTACATGTACCCTTGCAGCTCGTTAACCCTTTCAGGACAGGAATTATTCAAGGGCTAAATTGATCACGTTACGTTCTTCAAATTGGCAACAATAATATTTTTCTTTTAGTGCTAGATGGTTCTAATAGGTGTAATGTCTTTTAGAACAATAAACATGGTTAGTGATTTTATTGATACGTTGAAAAAATTGCCAATTTTGATGAAAAACAATGATTTTGAATCTCTCAATGTGTTGCCAATTTAAGGATTTTGAAGCTTATTCTCCTTTTCAAAATTCCTGACATCAAACGCAATATGGTCATGTGACAAAAATGGACATAGCATGTGCAGAAATTTTTGCTCTTTCTACTCATACATCTGGTATATTTTTTAGAGCTCTGAATCAAAACTTATTAAGCCAAACCACAAAATGTGGTCAATTGTCTTGAAAGGGTTAAGATCATCATGTTGCAATCAGTGTCCATGGAGTAGAAGTACATGTGATCGTTAAAGAGAAAGTCAAGTTTTGGTGAAGGTGAAAATTTATTGTGAGCTTTTTCTCTTTTAAAAAGTCAAACATTACATGTATTTGTACATGTACATGTAGAAGAATATCACAGTACACTCCTAAGAAAAGAAACTCTCTTAAAATGCCCTCACATTTGGAGATAGCTTAAAATTCTGGACCAAATTTTGATGCCTCATGCGTGTGTAGTCTCTGTTATTTTTACCCAGATTTAAAGGGGAAGTCCACCCTGGTATTAAGTTGAATAGGGGAAGAAAAATGAGAGAAACAGACAAATGAAAGTTTGAGCAAAATCCGATAAGAAATAAAAAAAGTGATGAATTTTTAAAGCTGAAATCAGTCAAACAAATTGGCAACTCCGTGACATATCTAGCGAGCTCTTCTCCCATTTGCTCACTACAGAAAATTTCATAAATTTTCATGTTCTTAGTTTTTGATGAAGGTATAGATTTGTTTTATACAGGTTTTGTGTAAAAATATATGAGCAAATATTATATCTAAGCTGCATGAATAATTGAATATTTTCTTATTCAAGAGAAAATGGAAATTAATAATATTTTGTGTACAGAGCAAATGGGAGAGGAGCTCGCAAGATATGTCACAGAGTTGCTAATTTGTGTTTGATTGATTACAACTTCAAAAATTCATTACTTTCTTGTTTTTTATCGTATTTTGCTCAAACTTTCACTGATCGGTTTCTTAAATTTTTCTGTTTCCTACAAGACAAAATTTAATCAGGGTAGACTTCTTCTTTTATTAAAGTCGATTTCTGATCATGTTGATGATTCCATAACCTCACAGTACACAATTGTTCTATTGCCCAACTCAATCAGCCTTTCCTTTAACTTCTTCATTGTTTCTTTCACAATGCAATTCTGTGACCGTCTTACTCAATTTCACCTTTAAGGGAAAGTGCATCAGAGAGATGAGACAAATTGTTCTATATTTAGGAAGTAGCTGTGATTGAAATAGACCATTGAAGATGTACATTAGGTGTAAATCAATTCAAGATTGGCGGGACAGTGGGACACACAATGATATGAGAAAGATGACGATGGCAGATGCTGTTTGTCAGCTCTTATCTTTGTGCTCCCATATCTAAACATAAATAATATTCAGTTCATTGTACATGTATGAACTGTACATGTTGATAGTATACATGTATGTATGTTTTATCATAATTTATTTATGTCCAGGGGTGAATGTGTTTAGCAGGAATTACTTTTGAATACATTTGTTGAATTGTCTTGATATTTTAGGCTTTTATGCCATGAAGTGATGATCGAGAATTAAAGTGTACCAGTCACCTGAAAAAATAATTTGTGTACAGCTAGAAAGTATAAAATCAACCTCAAAGAACTTTGGTATTCTATAGGTCAACAGTGAATGAGTATGAAGAAAATAAAAGATAACATGAAAATGCTCGCTCGGAACCGAACTCCGAGTTTGGTTCTGCGTGAGCCTTTATCTTGGTGAGCGCGCACAGGTGCGTTGAGTAGTCTACTCACGAGTCGCTTTTACGCTTATAGAGAGTGTAATCAAAATTGCAGTATCTCTTTATAGAATTAATATTTGAAGCCCATATTTTGAATATAGTATAACGACATGAAACCTCTAACATACAGAGCAAAATTATTTCTGGTGATTGGTACCCTTTAAAAAACATGGTTGAAAATTCATTGTGAACATGGAGCAGTATATATATTTCAAGTTAATTAATGTTATGAAAATATATTTTTGTTTGGCTTTGTAGCTTTTGAGCTAGTCGCACCACCCTGCATCACTCAAGACAACTTGGCCATTTCTAAGACGTTTCAGATCCTCTATAAGAAGGAGGAAGTTCAGCTAGATGACTGTATTCTCTTCAAAGTGTATCTACTGGTCGATAGCACTAAGGTACAGTATTTTTGGAAGGATGAGAGGGGGTTAATCGTCATACAGATTAACCCATTACAGTTTAATGTCTCCTTTTAGTGACATTTTATTTTATCATCTGATTCAAAATGCTCTCAGTTACAAATTAGACATGAGCAGAAAGTGATGATGATGGTAACGATGATGATGGTAACGATGATGATGATGATGGTAACGAGGATAATGGTGTTGATAACGAAGATGATTATGGTAACAATGATGACAATGATGATGAAGATGATGGTGATGATGGTGATGATGATGGTGATGATGATGTTGAGGAGGTTGAGGATGATGTTGAGGAGGATGAGGATGTTGATACTGTGCTTTTATTGCTAAAGATGATAATGATTTTTATAACTTGATGATGATGACGATTATGGTGGTAGTGATAAATGATGGTGGTGGTGGTGGTGGTGCTGATCATCAGATGATGATGATGATAATTATTATTGTGATGATGATTATGATGATCATCATTAACATTTTTTAAAAAGATAATGATTATTGTCTCACAAGCATATAAAGTGACCAGGTATAATGACTATAATCTTTAAAAGCAGGTGCACTTTATTAGCAATATTTTTTTTTTTTTTTTAAAAGCATGAATTGCATTTATTGTACAATTTTTATCATACCCTTCCTTTCATACAGAGTTTTCATCTGCCAGTATCCATCTATCAATAATACAAAAATCCTCATTACAAGGGAACCCGTCACAAATCATTGTCAATATTTTGTCTTCCTCACAATTGGACATGAAGGAAACAGTGGTGTAGTCCATGCTGGAGACCTTAATTACAAGATGTCTCTCTGAGTGTCTGTGTGATTTGAGAAAAAAAAGTGTTGAATAATAAATGAAGATGCTATTAAGTATTATCTATTATGAGTAGTCTTAGGCCAGCTAGTCTGCCCTCTAGACCACTCGGTTCATTATCTCTATGTCCTTGCATACACATGTACTGTCAGGTGACTGCTGTAATATGCAGTGTAGAATACATGATTGTATAACCCTTTGTTCATTGGAGCTTATTTTACATGGAAGAGTGACATTCCTCACAGCAGTATTATTATTATTATTATTATTATTATTATTAATATTATTATTATTATTATTATTTTTCTTCTTCTTCTTCTTCTTCTTCTTCTTCTTCTTCTTCTTCTTCTTCTTATTGTTATCATTATCATTTATCATTTTCATCATTATCATCATCATTATCATTATCATTTGTCATTATCATCATTATCATCATTATTATTAATATTATTATTATTATTATTATTATTATTATTATTATTATTATTATTATTATTATTATTATTATTATTATTATTATTATTATTATTATTATTATTATTATTATTATTATTATTATTATTATTATTATTATTATTATTATTATTATTATTATTATTATTATTATTATTATTACAACATTATTTCCTTCTTTAGGGGCAATCCTATCTATGCGGTTTATTCAGTCACAGTAGAAAATCGACCTTACAGTGAAAGCGACTGTGCGTTAACCCTTTCAAGACAATTGTCCACATTTTGTGGTTTGGCTCAATAACTCTTGGTTCAGAGCTCCCAAAAATATACCAGATACATGAGTAGAAAGAGCAAAAATTTCTGCACACACTGTGTCCATTTTTGTTGCATGACCATAATGCGTTTGATGTCAGGAATTTTAAAAAGGAGAATAAGCTTTAAAATCCTTAAATTGGCAACACATCAAGAGGTTCAAAATCATTCCTTTTTATCCAAATTGGCAACTTTTTCAACTTTTCGACAAAGTTCCTGACCATGTATGTTGTTTTGAAAGGCATAACATTTTATTAAAACCATGTAGCATTAAAAGAAAAATGTAAATAGTTATTATTGCCAATTTGAAGAACAAAATGTGATCAATTTAGCCCTGAAATAATTCCTGTCCTGAAAGGGTTAAGGAGAATGATAACGATAGGCTGAGATAAAAGGATTCCCCCTAACGCTGGAATAAGAGTTATTATTATTATTATCATTATTATTACACGTATTATTATTATTATTATTATTATTATAATCATCATCACCATCATCTTCATCATCATCATTGTCATCATCATCATCTTCATCGTTTTTAACATTTTAAAAAGATTTTATTACATTTTACAGTGCTATGTTTCTATTTTTAGATCTCTTTTGGAGCTTCCTAGAGCTACATGTACATGTAAATTGCTCTCCAATCTTTATTTATTTTCCACTAAGACAGTGCATTACTGACCAATTTTTGCGCAGATAAACCGAAATGGAGGGCAGAAATGTGATCAAAGAAGGGGGAAATAAAATGATTGTGAAGTAGAGAGTACCGTGCATCACACTCTCTCTGTGGCTATTCAATCTTAGGATGTGACTCATACCCTACATGTAATTCTTATTCATTACTGCCTCCTCGCTGGAGTGTGATAGCTCTGTTCATATAAGTGCAAGAAGTGGAATACCTAACCTTCTTCGAAATGTACAATGTACATTACGCTGATGTACATGGTTGAAAGTGTAAACTGGTTTGCAATGTACACGTACATGAAGAGTCTACATGTGTGTGGGCAATACCATTGTTCACCTTTAGAAATGTACATGTAAGAAATTCTTACAGTCAACTGAATGTTTGCATAATAATTTCAGCCCCAGTACACGTAGTACCTGCATGCATCACTTACCTGTTCAGGGTGCCATTGCATAAAGACTTACTATTATAGTAACTTTGCCATCAATGGTAACTACCATGGTAACGTTGCTCAAGAGCCAATCAAAATCCAGTATTCCATGAAAAGTTACTATAATAGCAAAGTTACTAATAATAGCAAGTTTTATGCAACAGCACCCAGATCTGCATTTCTGAAACACAGTGTATCATGTACAGTGTACATGTATACATGTACATGTATATTTACATATATATTCTGTGTATGTACATGTATGTATGTAATTTTTAATATTTTTTCACATTTTGATTAGAAACTATCAGATGCTAGTGCCAAGAATATGAGGAAGGATGCATTCTGTGTTGTTTGTATGAAGTAATTGTGGAGAGGAATCAACATGACATATATGTGCTGTATAGATTTTTTACATCATTCATGTTGGCCTAAATACTGTCATGAAATAAATGACGTGTAATAATGAGAGGCAGCACCAGGGCTTTTTTTTTTTTTTAGGGGGTGGCACAGGTACATGTAGACCTAAAAAATCTTTGACAAGCAAAATAAATTAATAAAATGATAAGAATTAAGGTTGTTCATTTTTTTTTTTTTTTTGGGGGGGGGGGAAGGGGGGAATGGGGACAGGTTTGTAAAATCATGGGGGGGGGGGGGGCAATTGCTCTCTCCCTGCTCTATCCCTACCCCCCATGGTAATGCTGTGGCTGGAGATAATTGGGTAACTTGCATTTAAGAATACCTCAATCTCATTAAATGCATTACAGGGTGTATTGTTTTCACAGTTTTGTAAGAGTTGGAATGTCTCGTGTGCGATGATGCTTTACTGGGTCTACTACATTAACAATGCACAGTGTACATGTCGTACTTTGTACATACATACAAAAGTACATGTACATGTACGTTTCTGGATGTGTAATTGATTAGGGATGGGTATTTGACCTGAAGATATTGATGTCATATGTGTGTGAATATCCCTAGAGCTATTCACCATCCATGAAGCAAGATCATTTTGTAGGCAGTAACTTAAGTTGAGATACGTGTAATGTGTACTTCAGACCTGGGTGTAAGGAATAACATGTACATGTACATGTACTGTACTTGCTAGAACATTGCGAATAAAATAAATTGAGGAAAATAATCTTAACACATAGTCAATTTCATATCAGATCATCATCTGACCTTGAATTTCCAATTTGAGGAGCACTTGGACATTACTAATAGGGATATTTGCTTTCAATTAAATACACTTTTCATGTTCCTGCAAACAATTCCACTGTATTTCAACATTTAAGGTGTATTTTTCAATTTAATACCAGGGTGACACAATATGAGTTACATGTAATTCACTGTTTAAGTACATATGTACAGATACATGTAGAAGTACTGAAGATGCATTTTGGTTCAAAGGACCATTCGTATCCATAATATTTTGTTTGTTTTTTCTAGAAGAAGAATCATATTACAGGATAAAGAGAGATAAACCCTTCCTGTTCAGTGTCACCTTTTAGCTGTTCTTGCATTATATTTTGATTGAGAATGTGGTGATTTACACACATCGGTAATACATGAGCAGAAAGCAAAAATCAAATTAAGATAATTTTGAATCCCTTTCTGTTGCAATATATTGTTGTATGTCATTCATAAGAATGCTTCAATTGAAAATAAGCAGCAAAGTTCCTAAATTGGCAATGCAGAATGACATAATGTACGGAGTGGAATTTGTAATCTCTAAGATTTTCATTTCCAAATTGACACTTTTTTGTTGCATTTTGTAATTTTCATTCACACAGGTCTTGTACATTTTGATTTGTCTTAAAGAATGAAAGAGTGAAAGATGTGCTAGTCTGATTCATTTAGACCATTAGGAAATTCTGAACCTGTATGGGTTTTAAAGAGAAGGTTGAGTTAGACTGGGAAAGGTGAAAAATAATTTGTGAGCTTTCTTATTCCTTTTATGTCAGTTTGGAAGAGCACCACAGTAGGAATGTTCCCTGAAAGGGATTGCTCTTCAAATGCACTCATATTGGAAATATGATTAAAAAAAGCTTTTATTAAAAAAAAACCGCATTTACAATAGAACATGATGATATATTTTCAGTAGACTGTTGACAGCAAATAAGAATGAAATAATGCCCAACGGAGCGTAATGGACGAAAAACAACAACAAAAACAAACAAACGAGGACAACACAGCACATCGGTACAGTACAACACAATACAACACAACAAAACTCAACTTTATCTTTGAAGATGAACAATGAGCCCTTGATAACTGATTGATTTTTAAAAATGTATCCCCATGCAGTGATTATCAAGAAATGAGTTATGATGTTCATGTAATCTTTGGTGCATATATCTCCTAATTGAAAAATTATAAGGATGTGATCAATGAAATACTGAGGCCAATGTGTTTTAGGTTGTGAAACACAAATGTTGGAAGGGTTGGTTTAATTCTGTTCACACACAGTCTATTTCTACAACATCCATAAAGACTACTCACAGATTACTGATATGTTAAAGATAAAGTTGAGTTCTGGTCAGGAGATTGAATTGTGAAAGAAACTTTCTCAAAGCCATTGGGAAAGGTTGATTACATACTTAGCGCATACATGTAAGAATTGGTGTATGCGGTTTTGGTATCACCAAAATGATAAGATATTGACTCAATCCTGCTGAGAGTCACTGCACTGCACACAGAAATATGTATATGGGACTACACACAAATGTTCAGCCCAAACATTTCAACTGTTTCTTGTCATATTTTGAATGTGAGTGCATTTGAAGAGCAATCTTTTCAGGGGACATACATGTGTATCTACTATCTTCCAAACTAACATATGTAATAAGAATGAGAAAGCTCACAAATTGTTTTTTACCTTTCCCAGAAGTCAACCTTCCCTTTAAATGTAGGTTGTGAAGTAGTATGTGAACACTGTGTGAAAGGGCCTGATTAATTTTTTTTGATGCATTCTTATTTTTAAATAATTCTACAGCAACAGTAAGTGAAGGGAATGAATATTGTCAAGATCGTTATGTCACAGTCATTAAAGCCTATTAAAAGCTTTCCCATAATTTATTCTTCCATCTCTTCCTCTCTTTCTTTCTATGTTCATCCCTTCCTTCACCTTCTCTCTCTCTCTCTCTCTTGGTCTATTTCCGTTGCTTTCATCTCTAATTTCTCTATTTTTCCCCCTCTCTCTTTACCTTTCTCCTCATCTCTCTCTCACACTGTCTCTCTCTCTCTCTCTCTCTCTCTGTCTCTGTGTCTGTCTCTGTCTCTCTCTCTCTTTCGCTCTCTCTCTGCCAGATTGAGGAGTGCATTAATAATGCCAACATTCAGCTGGGTATTGAGCTGCATTATGGAACCAGCGAACAGCCGTAAGTACATGACATGTTTCTGAATCTCCCCCCCCCCCCCCCCCCCCCCTCCCTCTCTCATTTTCTCTATTTGTCTACTAAATCTACTTGGAAATAATAGAAAAATAAAAAGTATGATGAATAGATCCAGATTTGCATTATGAGGGCAATAAGTTAGAAAAATGTTTTTCTCAGAATTAATAGTGTGTTTCCCAAATTTACTGTCTTCAAATTTCCTTCACAATGCAAATATATGCAGTTTATTCATACTTCTTGTGTATAGATTTTATAAATTGTTTGTCGATAAATTTATACATCCTATATTTTCACTGAATACTGTATGTTTGCTTTCCAAAATTACTTCAAATTTCCCTTCAAAATGCAAACTGTGCAGTGATGGTCTTTTGGCTGTTTTCAGGGGGAAACAAAACATATATCGATTCTTTATTATTCAGAGTGGTACGTGATCATTTCTTTTGCATACAGGCCTGTCGCCCCTGCTGCCCTTGAGCAGGTTAGCAGCCGCACCATCCTCCTGCATCTGGGTTTGGCTACCGGTCTGCACAGCCACATCCCTGTGCTCTTTGACTACTTCCACCTGTCTGCCGTTTCCATGACGATACATGGCACCATTACTAGCTTGCATCAAGCTACTTTCAGGTGAAAATTATTGTCATTATTGAAAAGAGAAGGGGGGGGGGGGAGAGAGAGATTTTTCTGTTTTTGTTGGTATACCCACCAAGGACAATATATTCCATTGGAAAAGACATACATGTATTATAAGTGGGTGATAACGTCTTGTAACTCAATTTCTAGTAAAATGATTTTTTTGCTACGGACCATTTTGATGTTCTGATAAACCCATGTATTGTCTATCTGCAAATACATGTATAATGCGACAAGTCAAGCAACCTGTTTGAGGAACAGGAACAGGAAAGCTTTTTTGTAAATTAATGTAATCTTCATGAGTTTATACAGATTTTATTCTCACACAGATTATGCGAATCAGCTTTACTTCCTTCAGTGACCAGCACTGGTTATCTGATCTACTATTCTGTGATTTTTTAAAAATTTAGTGTCGATGCATGTTAATGTGAAAAGCTTTTTTTTTGTAGGATGTCATTGTGTTGTCAACTTTTAAAAATGTCATGCTTAACCCTTTCAGGACAGGAATTATTTAAAGGCTAAATTGATCACATTTTGTTCTTCAAATTGGCAACAATAATATTTATCTTTTAGTGCTACATGGTTCTTATAAGGTGTAATCTTTGAAAACAATGTATATGGTTAGGAATTTTGTCGAAAAGTTTTAAAAATTGCCAATTTTGACAAAAAATAATGATTTTGAACCCCTCAATGTGTTGCCAATTTAAGGATTTTAAAGCTTATTTTCGTTTTTAAAATTTCTGGCATCAAACGCAATATGATCATGCACCAAAAGTGGATATATTGGTGAAGAAATTTTTGCTCTTTCTACTCGTGCATCTGGTATATATTTTTTAGAGCTCTGAATCTAAAGTTATTGAGCCAAACCACAAAATGTGGTCAATTGTCTTGAAAGGGTTAATTTCCTGCTGTCTAATAGCATTTCATAACCGGCACACTTTGTGCACGAAGGAATGTCATTGTTCTTTCTGCTCATCTGGTACTTGTTTATTTTCTAGGAATATGAATCAAAAGTGAATGTGCCAGACCACAACCTTTTGAACTTTCTCATTGTTTGCATAACCAATCAGGCATGCTTCCGTGCATGCTTTTGCCAAATGTTTTCATGATACATGTATACTTTGTGGTGATCCAGTTTGTAGTATTGTATTTATTCTTTTTGTCTTACAAGTACATTTTTATATACATGTACAGAGCTGCCAAGTCTCCCTGATTGTCAGGGAGACTCCCTGAAAATTAGCTGATTTTAGAGTGAAAAACGCCAGATTTTCAACAATCTCCCTGATTCATACATTGATTTCTTCCATTGAATTGTGTGTAATAGAGAAAGATCTCCCTGATTTCTCTGTAAATTCTTCCTGAAAGGTGGATATTTAAGTTGGCAGCTCTGCATGTATTATGCTGGTATACATGTAGGTATTTGTGGAGATTTTTGTTTTGTGCTACCTTTGATATGTATTACTTGGTGAACAGACATTTGCTGCAGGCTTTTTTCTTCACAGATTTTAGGTTAAGGTTAGGGCTGCAATTGGATTTTAGGTTAGGCTTAGGGTGAAAGTTATAGGCCGGAATTCACAAAGGTGGTTTCACTTCAGACCATGGTTTATGCAGATTTCGTGGTATAAATACGCTTGATTCAGCGCGTACACTTAAAAAGATTTAATAATGAACGCGCGCCGGTCGCGCGTGGTTGGCAAAAGCGCTAAATTTACGCTTGTTGCCATGGTTCAGGCCATAGTTTATTTAAATTAATTTAAATAAACCATGGTCTGAATTTATATAAACCATGGTCACTCTGAACCATGGCAACAAGCGTAAATTTAGCGCTTTTGCCTACCACGCGCGACCGGCGCGTGTTCATTATTGGATCTTTTTAAGTGTAAGCTCTGAATCAAGCGTATTTATACCACGAAATCTGCATAAACCATGGTCTGAATTAAAACCACCTTTGTGAATTCCGGCCATAGTGTTTGGTCCTGGATTAAAATTACAAATCAGGTTAGTGCAGGAAATTGACCACTGAGCATTTCATTCCATCTAGAGTATGTCGTACAGTTGTAATACATGAACTCGTACTTGAATATAGAGAGAAAGACCTTTTTTACAAAGATCTGGAAATATATCATACATGTAAGTACAGATAATGACTGTAATCGATATACCAGTCCTATTCAGAGTCTTGATTCGTTTAGTTCTTTTGATTGATAGGATTCCCTTGGGCCTCCTGCTAGCTAAACAACATTTTATTAGGGGATTTCCCTTGTCTGGCAGGGGAGTCATCAGGTTACTGAAATATAAACGTGGTGTTAATTTATTCATTAGTAGCAGTACATCACCATTTTAAAGGTAACATTTTGCCTTTCCAGGTACATGTTGCAAAAATTAGTCCAAAAATGTGGTGACAAAGTATGGAGTTCCTTTGAAATGACTCTTCTAGTTTAATAGTTCCATGTATACTTTTAGAGGGGGTCGGGCTAACTCGGCACTAGGGCGAACTCGGCACTGCGCGGTGACTGTGTTACAAGAGTTGAAGTCCACGCTACGCACCGTATGATTTTTTAGCCTTAAATTTCATGTTTTGTATAATTTTACATCTTGAAATTTTCAGCATTTCTTCTTTGCTAATCATTTTACCCATTGATATCAAATAATTTGGAATTCAAGTGTTTTGAAAAGTGTAATTAATGTGAAATTCAACAGAAGTATTTGCAATCAATTCAACTCTCTGGGCTCACTTGGCCGCGATTTTCCACCAAGGCCGAGTTCACCCTAGTGCCGAGTTAGCCCTAGTGCCGAGTTAGCCCGGATCCTTTTAGAGATATTTGTATCCCAGTACGAATCATATTCTTATTATTCTTATTGAAAATTTAACATTTTTTTTTTGCAACGGTGAATCATTTCTCTTCAAAGTATGAGGGATGCTGTTTTTTTGTGAAGGCCAAATCAATACACAATTCAACTACTGTAAAACCTTAAAGGGGGTACCCAATGCTGAAACAATGTTCATTTAAAAGATCATGATTTTATTAGAAGAAAATCATCTGCCTTAAAATTTTTTTAAAATTCGTGTTGCCAGAAAATCCCCGAAATATGGTAAGATTTCAGGATATTTTGGCCCCTCAGCTGTGTCCCAATTTCAGCTAGGTAACCACAATGACGTCAAAGTGGTTACCCAGGTTCGCGTATTGCAGATGTGTTGCGCGCTAGACTGTACAAAATGCATTACACCTTGCGCGCATTTTGCTATAATTGTGCGACAATGTAACCACTTTGACGTCATTGTGGTTACCTAGCTGAAATTGGGACACAGCTGAGGGGCCAAAATATCCTGAAGTCTTACCATATTTCGGGGATTTTTCTGGCAACGCGAATTTTAAAAAAACTTAAGGCAGATGATTTTCTGCTAATAAAATCATGATCTTTTAAATGAACTAACATTGTTTCAGCATTGGGTGCCCCCTTTAAATGTTCATGTGCATGCAACATTCATGAGTGGTTCATATTCTCAAAATTTTCATGCCACGAAGTAAAGCAAATCACAACACTGAATTCGTGCAATTTGCCATTTTATTTCTGCTTTAAAAATGGCTGTTGTTTGCAATTCGTGAAAGTTTCAGGTTTTAAAGTTCTTTTTCTAAAGTGGTAAACAGTAGCTTTAAAGGGAAATCCAACCTTTATGGCAAGTTTCTCTGAAAGAAAGAGGAAAAATCTGAGAAGCAGATTGGTGAAAGTTTGAACGAAATCGGACAAGCAATAAGAAAGTTATGAATTTTTGAAAGTTGTAATCACTATGCATATGGGAATTTCAAATTGGCCGAATAGGTAATGTCACTGTGATGTAGCTGTGGACAACTCCCCCATTCGCTCTAACACACAAAATGACTAAAATGTCACTTTTTTTTCAAAGTGCATTACTCAGTAGGATCTTTTCGTTCATGAGGACCTATAACAATATGCTATCTCCAATATATTTTGAGTACTACCCCGAGGGTAAAAGCGCCTCGAAGAAAACCGCAAATTAATGATATTTTTGTGTACGACAAATGGGAGAGTTGTTCACAAAAATGTCACAATTGACTCATCAAATTGCCAATTTGAGATTCGCATAGATGTAGTAATCTCATTTTTCAAACTTCCATAACTTTCTTAGTCCTTGTCCGATTTCTTTCAAACTTTCGCCATCCTGTTTTTCTTATTTTTCTGCTTTCATACAAATCATCATATTATCAAGGTTGGATTGCCCTTTAATGACAATTTTCCTTTTGTTTTAAACAGTGTTCCTCGAGCTCCCAAGTCTGGTTGGCTGAACAAGATCTCTGGAGGGAATTCCCCTGCCAAGCAGGTTCCCATACCAACTCTAGAATGTGTTCTTTTTGGGAATCAAACAAGGCCTCCTGTTAGTGCTAATGTAAGTGAGATAGTATCAGTCATGCTTTAAAGGAGAATGAAACCCTGGGGAAAAATCAATTTTAATGAAAAGAGAGGATAAAGAGAAGCAATTAAAAAAAAAGTTCCATAAAAATCGGTTACGAAATGAGAAAGTTATGAAAGTTTGAAGTTCTCAATTTACTTTCTATGGCCATCCTCAAATTGGCAATGTTGCTTCAAAGTGACAGGTTTAGTAGTACAACTCTCCATATGTTTTGTCCACAAAATTTCGCATTTTCCCCATTATCTCTCAAGGTGCAGCTTGTCTCCTTCTTAGCTCAAGATATATCATGGGAAAATGTATTTGACACAGCATACATGTAACTTGAGTTCACATAAAGACAAGTAACATCTTTAGAGATAATGGAAAAAATATGAAATTTTGTGTACAAAACATACGGAGAGTTGTACTACTAAACCTGCCATTTTGAAGCAAGATTGCTAATTTGAGGATTGCCATAAAAGGTAAATTGAGACTTTTCAAACTTTCATAACTTTCTTATTTCGTAACCAATTTTGATGAAACTTTTTTTAAATTGCTTCTCTCTATCCTCTCTTTTCATTAAAATGGATATTTCCCTAGGGTTTCATTCTCCTTTAAGGCATTTTGGTGTACTGGTTACACCCAATCACTTTTTATGCTGTAAAGTATAAGTATAAGCTACAGTATATTTGGAAATGTTATTCAGACTTTCGCCCACTGAGGTTTGTAGCTACATGTACATGTATAAACAGTTGTATACGTTTTAGTTAATAAATGAGGGGTAAACATGATTGGCCATTTGTTGACAATTTCTCCTTGAAACATCTTGCTTTTAAGCTACTTCAGTCAATGATGTACAGCATCATGATACCTTAAGATTGTACAGTACATGGATTTTTATTGTACTTTTTATTATTTATTCTTATTTCGGGGGGGGGGGGGGGGTGTTGGCCTACATTTGTTTGTATTCATGTATACATGGACTTCCTTGTGTAAAATGTTGATAAGGGAGATTATGCAAATTTAAGCTACTAAGGAATGTTTGTAATTCTTACTACAGCTCCACAGTAACTTTTTGCTGGGAGTAGGAGTGACATTTTTGGAGTCTGTCTGCAATGGATCCCAGTTAGAAAATTTGGGGTTCTGGAGTGAAACTTTGGGGGTTCTTGTGTACAGGACCTGAGAGAGTGTCAAGCCTTGCTCATAGAAAGTTACATGTTATATGTTAGTTTGCCCTTTCTAAGTTTTCATCTGATTGTATTTTAAATTCGTTTCAATTTTGTGTGTCATGTGCAGGTGGATAAGTACACTGTAGCTGCCAACATACTAGCCCATGCATACAAGACATATCGCAGCCTGTGTATGATCCTGCTACGCATCCGAACAGGACTCTGTCAAAGTTTCAATGAACTCATCTCACTACTCCCACCAAATCAACAGTTCAGTGTTGGTAAGTAACCTGTGCAACAAAGGATGACTGAAAATTTTCTTCTGTTGAAATAAGTGAAACCTGTATATAAAGACCGCTCAAGGGAGGCAAGAAAAGCGGTCTTTATGAGCAGTTGGTCTTTATATTGGTTTCTTGAATACACATTTCAATGAATAATAATTTTCAAGGGAAAAGGAAACTGTGGTCTTTATAGACAGTTGGTCTTTCTATACAGGTGGTTGCTAAAGCAGGTTTGACTGTATCCACATATTTGTAATTAGTTTTCTGGATTATTATGTTATACAAATTCTTTAACTTATTCCTGGTATTTCAGTTCAAGTGTGTAATCCATTTATTAGGTTGTAAAAGTGTACCAAAATTTTTTTTCTTTTTAAAGTGAAAGTCCACCCTGGTATTAAGTTGATTTGAAGTAAAGAAGAAAAGTGAGAGAAACAGAATAGTAATAGTTTGAGTGAAATCCGATAGGAAAAAAGAAAATTATGAATTTTTGAAGTTGTAATCAATCAAACACAAATTGGCAACTCCGTGACGTACAGTGTATCTTGTGAGCTCCTCTCTCATTTGCTTGGTATAGAAAATCTCATAGATTCTCATTTTCTTTTGTTTTTGATGAAGGAATAGATTTGTTTTGTACAGGTTTTGTGTAAGAACCTATCAGCAATGGTTATATCTAAGGTGGATGTATGATTGAATATATTTTAATTGAATATTTTGATTGAATTAATGATTTTTGGGGGTACAAGGCAAATGGAGGGGAGCTCACAAGATACATCACGGAGTTGCCAATTTGTGTTTGATTGATTACAACTTTAAAAATTCATAACTTTCTTATTTCTTATCGTATTTTGCTCAAACCTTTACTGATATGTTTCTTTATTGTCCCCGCCGAACGAAGTTCGCGAGGGGACTATGAAACGGGCTCCGTTCGTGTGCGCGTGTGTGTGTGTCCGTCCGTCTGTCCGTGTGTGCTCAAATGTTAGAAAATGCTACTTCTCCGTCATTTCACATCGGATTTTGATTCCGATTGTTTTATCTGATAGGGCTGGGTGGGGGCTTCCAAACTTCTACACAGAATTTTGAAATTCATTAATTATGCAAATTTATGCAAATTTATTCAAAATTGACGAAAAATGCTACTTCTCCTCTATTTCACATCGGATTTTGATTCCGATTGTTTTATCTGATAGGGCTGGGTGGGGGCTTCCAAACTTCTACACAGAATTTTGAAATTCATTATTCATGCAAATTTATGCAAATTTATTCAAAATGGCTGAAGGTTCATAATGTTTTCATGTTTTATATTTCAGTTGTATACATGCATTGTTGGTATTCTCTTCTTTTGCATGCAGTAACATTATTATTTTATTCACTAAAGTTTTTCACTGAAGTTTTAAAGTTCAGGCTAGTTAATTTCCACAGATCTGCACTTCCGGCGGGGACATTTATTACGCATTGCGTAATTTACTCATTCACTTGTTTTGTTTGCTTCTTTTAAAACCAACTTATAATCAGGGTGGACTTCCCCTTTAAAGATTTTTATTTCTCATATCATTCATATACAAAAGTAGCACATGCATCAAGAAACTGAGAACAACAGTAATATACATTTCCAAACTTGATGACACCTGAAAACATATATTCGTGTAGCTATCAGGCATGTGAAATTTCCGCGTTTACGCGAATTTCCGCTTTTTTAAAATCATTTTCTCGCGTCTTTTTTTCACTTTCCGCGTTTTTTACTCTCTGGGTAATGAAAAACACAGTCTAGTCTCGTACCATGCTTTTTGTCAAAAATATAAACGTATTTTGAGCTGCTCATTACGAGCAATTATTATTCATGTCTAAAAACGCCTGGTAATAGAGACTATCCAATCCGGTATTCTGGTTTCACGCTGCAGTGCGTGGCGGCCTAGCAGTGCACTGCTAAGCAGCCGCGCCGGGCTAGCAATCGAGTGGCACGGGGAAGCTCTGGGGGCGATAGCCGGTCTCGCATGTATCGCGCAACGTTGGTCAAGTTGCTTCAGCTGCTAGCTGTGTCTTCGAGTGGTACTTCGAGCGGGACTTCGAGTTCGTTTGGGACTTCGAGTTCGTTTGGATAAATTTCTTCCGCGTTTCCAACACAGTTATGCACCATCTTGGTACTTGTTTTGAATTGTTTATTTACTGATGTGAACTTCACAAGAGGAACTTAAATCATGGCTTCTACTTCCAAGGATCAAAATTATGTGGAGCGGGGCTCGCGTGATGATAAGGCATCAATTGACAAGAAAGACCCTCTCGTTAAAGAGATTAGTATTAGTAAACAAGAAAAGTAGGAAAAGCATATAGTCTGTGAGTACCATATTAAAAACTGAAGTAATTTTGAACTGTGAGTGTGAATGTTTGATACTTAATACAATAATATGTGTGTGTATTTGTGTTAGCGTGCAAATTTATTAGTGTGTCAATTATTTGTGTTTTTCAAGAAAAATATAATTATTATAATTAATTATCTATCAAATCATAACACACCTACCCAGATACAGTTAATCCTAAGCCTGAATTTCCTCTCTTGGTATGCACCAGATTGCACAATTTCAAGTTCAAAAACTGCAAAGCTCCCTACCGCACACCCTCCCCCTGCTCGGTCGCTCCGCTCCCTCGCAATGTCACTAATTTATTTTCCTCTTTTTTTTTCTTACCTCACTCACATGCCTGAGCTATTGTTCTTGACACAAAATAATATTCTTTTCTATGTAAATTCATCAAATTTTGTTTATACAAAAGCAATTTTTCTCTCTCTTTTCTAGATGATCTCCCAAATTATCATAATTCATAATAATGTGCTTCAGACACATCTTATATCTTTGTTTTCAGATCCATTCAATGACAGGGAGAGGCTAGATGTGATGTGTGACATTGTCAGGGTGAGTACATTTCTTCATTCAACATTCATTCATATACACATGGATCCACAGATGATATATATTATACCAAAGACAGAGAAAGACAGACAGATACAAAGACAGACAGACAGAGGTAGACAATCAGAGACAGGAAAATAGGCAGACAAATAAAGAGGGAAACAGAGACAGACAGATAGAGAAAAACAAGTGGAGACAGACAGACAGACAGACAGACAGACAGACAGACATAGAGACAGATTTGTTACAAATGACTGAAGAAGATGGAGTAAATGACAGTAGGTGCATATTCTAAGTTAACATTTCTGTATCATTACTAACTTTTTGAAAATGTAATTGTATACATTATATAAATGCTTACACCTCCATGTAACCTTTGAAAAAAAATATATGTATGGTATATTGTATTTTTTCTTTTCTTTAGGGGAGGGGGTGTAAGAATTAACTTGCTTCCTGATGTTCTGTTTCCTCCTGAAATATTCACAAAAGAATTCTGGCAGTTGCATTTAAACTCAATATTCGCCTCAGCACATCTTTACAAATTGTGTCTTAGCCTGTTGTTCTTTTTCTTGCACA
Organism: Heliocidaris tuberculata; assembly: GCA_025618425.1. Classification (NCBI taxonomy): domain Eukaryota; kingdom Metazoa; phylum Echinodermata; class Echinoidea; order Camarodonta; family Echinometridae; genus Heliocidaris; species Heliocidaris tuberculata. Next base: position 9,814,929 of record CM046841.1, read on the forward strand.
GAATCTGAACAGCGAAGAGGAGATCGTTGAATCTGTGAACACATCCTTGGCTCAACTCTCTGGAGAGGTCTGTCTTGTATGGACTCAGTTCATGCAAGTCTTGGTTGGGCAGCAGACAGTTAGGATGTATCTTAGGGATAAATACCACCATGCAAGGGTAAGTCTAGGGACAGAACTCCAACATTGTGATAGTACTCTAGGGATCGTTCAAGTTTGTTTTTGATGTTGGCGATATACATGTATCAAGCAGTCTCTCTCCTTTCTGGAGAGATCTGTCTTGTATGGACTCAGTTCATGCAAGTCTTGGTTGGGCAGCAGACAGTCCAGGGTGCCATTGCATAAAGACTTACTATTATAGTAACTTTGCCATCAATGGTAACTACCATGGTAACGTTGCTCAAGAGCCAATCAAAATCCAGTATTCCATGAAAAGTTACTATAATAGCAAAGTTACTATAATAGCAAGTTTTATGCAACAGCACCCTGATGTATCTTAGAGATAAATACCACCGTGCAAGGGTAAGTCTAGCGACAGAACTCTAATAGTGAGATAGTACTGTAAGGATCGTTCACATATGTTTTCGATACTGGTGATATATGAAGCAATCTCAGTAGAGATCTGTCTTTTGTGGACTCATTTAGTCTTGGTTGGGCAGGAAAGAGTCGGATTGTAGGTCTGGGATAAATGCCACCATGCAAGGGTAAGTGGAGATGGTGCACTTTCATGTGTGGGCTTGAAGTCCATTGACTAGGGCTAAAATGATAAAGCTTGCTGAAGTATTATTCATTATTTGCTATATTAATGTGAAATATGATTAGATTGTAAGATAATGTGCAGTGATGTTACAGGCTCTGGGCTTTGTTTCATCAAGATAAGATGGTTAGGGATAGGGTGAGGTATAGTGTTTGATCCAATTTGATTAGTGTAGGATACTGATCTCAGAGCAAATGTCTCCACAGTATGTGTTGGACAACCCTAGTAAAGCCCTATTAATTTCTAAGAAATCTCTTGCGCCTGCTGTGATACAGGTTCAGCGATTCTCTGAGGCATTCTTCACTCTGAGCCACCCCAAATCAGACTGTCTTGCATTCAACGAGCTCAGCTCTACGGGGTATTCTTCCATTGTCCAGACCCTGAGGGGTTCAGCCTACGGGTCTACCCTACCACCCCTCTCCATTGAATGCAGTGATCTAGATGGGGATGCAAACTCTGTTCCTGTCGTCTTTGAGGATCGCTACCGAGATGATATCACAGAGAGTCCTGCAGGTGAGACGTCTTGCATATAAGAAAAAAAAAGGATTTAAATCTGGCACATGGGAGCAACAGACTTTTTCACAGGGGATGTTGAGGTGTACCTTATCCCTTCAAAGCTCTTGGACAAGCAAAAAAAAATTTTAATGGGGGGGGGGGAGGGCTTACAATTTTGGGCAATCTTTCCACTGCAAAAATCACTGGCAGTACACCCAGTGAGAACTTGTCTATAGTGGGCTTTGTAATGAAAAATAAAAGAGATAATAACATGGCTGGGTGTGTACAGACAATAGAAATATGATTGTACATTATAATCTTATTTTCTCTGCTCTCTTCTACTCTTTCAGGGAGGAAACTCAACCTCGAAGAAGTCACATTGAGCCTGAAGAACCTCACCAAGCAAGGGTCACCTTTCCGCACCACCAAAAGTCGTTCTCCATTTGTTGAAAGAAGGACTCGTAAAGACCTAATTGAGGATGGGACGGATGGGAGTGCACGTGGTAAATCAAAGAAAGGAAAGATGAAGTCCATCAAGCACATCAAGCCAGATTTTCTACGAAAGGGTCTAGGCTCACATTCGAATCGTGGAGGCGCCATTCCGCGAGACATCCGATGCTACGAGATCAAGAACGAGGCTTACGCAGGGATGCAGAAGCGGTCCTCCCTGAAAGAGAGCGGCAAACAGACATCGCCAATGCTGTCAGGAGCAGTGCCCAACTCCATCTCCATGCCGATTCTCTCTCCAAGTATGGGTTCAACGTCAACTGGTGTTGACGAGGGTAGTGATTATGACAATCTTGACGATGGTCGTGTTGCTAGGCCGCTCAGGAGCACCCAGTCGGCCGAAGACATTCTAAATGGGATGCATGATGGTCAGAGCGATGCAAGTACATGCAGCATCACAGGTGATCCTCCATATGGAAGCAATCCCCTGTTAGACGCTGTCCTGAATCCTGAGAGGGCAGCGCAGGGCAATTTGGAAAACATTGCACTTTTGGAAACTGATGATATTGACATCAGCCTATTAGATCACACAGGGCTTTCAGACGGGAGCGACCAACGCAGGAGTGTCCGGTTAAGTTTCCTGCAGAACGGGGATCCAAACGAGGACCAGATCCTGAACAGCCTCTCAAAATATCTCCAGAAGCAGATGACGATGTCTGAGGCTAACCTTCGGCAGGCGGAACTGGAGGCTGGAGAAGGTGGCTCTCAGGTTCGAAGGGAAGAACAAGATGTGCAATCCAATGGAGGGGCAATAGGTAATGGGGTTGAAAGTTCCAGCAATGGAGAGGAGGTCTTTGATGACCTTGCCATCAATGGAATCACATTAGATGATGATGAGGAGGTGGAGGTGGAGGGGGCAACTGCAATATGCTCAGATAGGAATGTGCAATCCTCTGTTGTTGTTTTGAATGGTACACACCCAGAATTGAATGGTAACACTATGAATAGAGGAGGTGCTCAAACCAATGGCAGTATTAGAACTCCAGTAGGCTTACAGGAAGCAGATGGATCAACCTGGCCCAATGGAGCTACATCAATGGATGGAGCAGCCGAAATTGCTGTAATGGACAACACTAATGCAATGGGAGATATATCATCATCTCGAGAAGGACTCATCAGTGATCAGCCTGAGAGTGAAAACGCAGATGAGGCAGTCGTCATCACTGACATCGAACCCACCAAGCAGCGGAGACAGAAGGGCCACAAACACAAGAAAGGACACCATGAACACAAGCACTCCAGCGGCGGAGGGGTCGGTAGCTGCGCCGGCTGTTTCTCCTTCATCCACTCCTCAGCATCCCCTTCCAACTCCTTCACCGAACCATGTCTAGTGAAACCAGTATTACCCTTAGAATCGTCAACCAGTACTTCATCGTCCAGCGTGAATGCAGTAGGTCAGAGTAACAGTGCATCCAGTGCGGGCTCCCAGGAGGGTATGGCAGAGGGTGATGAGCACAGGCCTACAGATGGACAAAGGTAAAGTGACCTATATCTGGATGATCATCCCCAGACTATTTCCCCCAGCAATTACATGTACCCCCTAGACAACTACCCCAAAGAAATTATAACCAAAATTGACACTCTGACATTTCCTTAATACAGGGTAATGGGATTAGGGGGCAGTTGTCCTAGGTGGAGTTATTAAGGGGACATTGTCCTGTGGGCAAGTTGACCTAGAAGGTATTTTTTTGTTTGCGATGGGGAGTTTTCCGTGGGGTAGAGTAGCAGGAGTTTTGTCATAGGGGATGTTTTCTGGTTGGGGGAGGGATGATAGTCCAGGAAACAAAACAAACATATAAAATGTGTTAATATTTATCAAGAATATTTTAAGTCAAAGACTGAAAGTTGATCTTTGTTCCTTCTTACCCAGCTATGTGAATGCTAGGGTTGCATTCAAGCAGAAGCTGCATTTCCCCGGCCAGATATACTGTGATCTGCAGGAGAAGGCATCCCAGCTTCCATACTTCAGCATCCCTCCTGCCACCCCGCATCCAGAGGATGAAGAGCAGGGGATAGAGGTGCATCTCATCATCTGTGTGCATGGTCTGGACGGGAACAGGGCTGACCTGAGACTGCTGAGGACCTATCTAGAGCTGGGCTTGCCTGGAGAAAAACTAGATTTTCTCATGTCAGAGAGTAACCAGGTATTGGGAGTAATGAAAATATTTTTAGAATATTAGCACATTACATTCTGTTTTATATTGTGAATGTTAGATAGCATGTGTGCTGTAGGTCATTTTCCATTATGTTATGGGCTATTCCATGGTTACTCACATTACATTTGAAGAGGTTTTGAGTTACATCTTCAGCTCTTCTTCTCTTATTACAGTTATCGGCTAAATCAGTTTTAGTTAACACATAGGAGTACCTACATGTATATATAGAACCAAAACCTTAGTGTTGGTTACTCACGTTACATAATTTGGACATGCATAAATTGCAAAGAGGGCTTAAATGAAAAGTGTGCTACTATAAGGCTTTCTTGAAAACTGATTTTACCCTTTTCAAAGAACCATACTAGTGAGACCTCCACTAGGTGACAACTGAAAATTACTGGACCCATCGTTTTTTGCAGATTTCACAAGAAAAATGGTTACTCAATATGTTTCGGTTACTCGCGTTACATTTTGTCCATGAGATAGCATCAGTTTTGGTTCATTCTAAATTGCAGGACTGAGGTTCTTCTTTGTCTTTTTTCTATGAAAAATGATCAATGGACCTATTAAATTTAGTTTTTATATAAATCCTGGAAAAAATTTGGATATTTTACTTCCAAATGAGCAATCTAAAAATTATATAGGCAAAATATCCCTAAAAAGTGTAAAAATAGATGATTTCTACCATTTTCTAACTTTTGATAATGTTTTCATAAAGTAAACCACTGATGATAGGTTTACCAATGTTTGTTCAAGTTTCTGCAATTATGTAGCACCAAAAAAAAAAATGATTGATAGCTGAGTGAAATACCAAATTTAAATTTTAAGGTCCATGTCCTCCAACCTGTGGAATTGCCCTTTTGATGGAAAGACTACCCAGAGGCTACAAGTCATTTTTCTATCATGGTGTCCTGCTCACCAGCTGCTATTCCCCCTTGAAATTTCAACACTTAAGGCCAGTTTGCTCCTTCTACTACCCAATGTGCCCTGCCTTTAAAGTGTACCAACCACCTGAAGAAAAATTTGTATACTGCTAGGAAGTATAAAATTAACCTCAAAGAACTTTATCTGAAATTCTATAGGTCAACAGTTTAGGAGTATGAAGGAAATAAAGGATAACATGAAGGTGCTCGCGCAGAACTGAACCTCAGGGGTTCAGTTCTGCACGAGCCCTTATCTTGGCGAGCGTGTATGGGTGCGTTGAGTAGTCTACTCACGAGTCGCTATTATGCTTATAAAGAGTATAATTAAACTTGTAATATCTCTTTATAGAAGTGATATTCGAAGCACATATTTGAAATATAGTGGAATGACATGGAACCTCTAACATGCAGAGTAAAATATTATTTTTTTGTGATTGGTACCCTTTAAATGTCCATCCATTGCATATGTTATGATCTGTGACAGTTGAAAGTACAAATTGGGTATTGATTAAAGGACATTCTGCCGGTTGAATGAAACCTACCCCCTTTGTCTGAATATTATTGGACTTGTGGTTTGAAATCAAACTGCTGTAATATCAAGGCACATTCTTTGGCCAATGAAATTAAGGACTGCATTGGGTACATGTTGAGGGTTCCAATCTCAGCCCGGCACTAGAGTCCTTTGGCAAGACATTAATCCATGTTTGCCACTCTCCACTCAGGTGTTAAATGGGTGCCTGGCAGGATATTCCTTGAAATGCACTGTGTGCAGACTATGGCCACCGGAGCTAAAGCCAGGGTAATATTATCCAAACCTTTGGAAGAGCGTAGAGATGTTATTATCATAATGTGATATGTGCTATACAAGCACGGTTTATTATTATTATTAATATGTTACGATAATTTCCTCTTGTTTGTCTTTATCCAGGGTGACACATTTGCTAACTTTGAGACGATGACAGACAGACTGGTTCGAGAGATTGTGTACTATGTGGAAGTCTTTAGGATCAAACCAAACAGGGTTAGGTACGTATTAAAGCCACATAAGTGTAGGTCCTCATGGGGAATTTGACACCATTCATGTGTTACAGGTGTCGTCAATCACGGAGAGTGGACTTCACTGTAAATGACAGGCAGTTCTTATGTAATGCTTTGTTCGCTCTTCCTACTAGAGTGTAAGGAAATGTCATCATCATAAATCTCCCCAGCTCGACTAATTCTATGGTGGGACAGACCCATGATCAGACCCATCTCCCTGGTTTCGCTGCCTGCCTGAGAGATCTCACACATATTAATTGGTAATTCAACCAAAATCTGGTGTCAGCATATTATGATACAATGCACATGGCCACTGGTGACTCAGTACCTTTAACCTTGTGTCCTTGAAGTTGCCCAATATCTAGGGAGTGCGTTTATGTACTTATGAATCATATGTTTAGAGCTGTAAGGGCATTAACTCTGTTTAAGAGTTGATACCCTTCTGTTTTCGAGCAGATATAATATTCAATTTTTGCAAGACTTTCATATTCTTACAGATTAGTATCACACAACATTAGGTACATACAAACTGTGTCCTGCTTGTAGCATGTTTAGAAAACAATATTAATTCATATACTTGCCTATATTGTTGCATATCTTCAGTTAAATCAATTTTGTTGTGGCACAGACTCATTCTCTGAGATCAGTGTAAAAAGGGATGCCAGTTTTCAGGCTTTGTATTCTACCAAACATTTGGGGCTCCAGTATGTCCGGGACTCCTCATTGTAACTGAGTAAAAACAACCAATACTGTAAAGTAATTCCGTTTCTCTTCTTGACATTGTTTCTTCTCCACTCAGCTTCATTGGTCATTCGCTTGGTAACATCATCATCAGGTCAGCGTTGACAAGACCTGAGCTTGAACCATTCCTTGGAAAGCTTCATACCTTCCTCTCACTCTCTGGGCCTCACTTAGGTCAGCTATACAACAGTAGTACCATCGTAAACACAGGTAACTTCTTTAATAGCTCTATAAACCACTCAACAAAAAAAAACTTGTAGTGAATTGGTTTAAATAAGGGTTCCATGTTTTCTTTCCGAAGGTTCATTTCCCCAAAGGTTTGTAATTCAAAAAAAGAAAAAACGGTTCATAATTCTGAAAATGAAATAGAACCTCACATGTACATGTATATCAATTTCGGATTAATGAAAATTCAGAATTATGAACCTTTGGAAAAATACCCTCCTAAATAACCTGTAGTGTATGAAAAGGGCGAAAAAGTAATAGTTGCCTGGATGCCATTGACCACCAAGAATCCAGCCTTTGTTTGCCCTTGTGGCAACTAAAGAGATACACAGCTATCATTATCTCATGTGTATACTGCCATCACTGTCTTCAGTTATTTATTTTATTTATTTTATTTATTCTTTAATTTGAACCAGGTATGTGGTTAATGCAGAAATGGAAGAAGTCCAATTCCTTGTTACAACTAGCTCTGAGAGACCACACAGATCTTAGACAAACCTTCCTCTACAAGCTCAGTGAAGATTCCGGTATGTATACCATCACTACCTACAAATTGTACTTCCCAAATATTTTCTGAAATCTTCTGATGACTTTTTTTTTAGAAATGAAATTAAAGTTTGTTTATTAAAGTATATCCTGTTTCTTGTTTTCATTGATTATTCTAATGTTTCTTTCTCCTTTCTCCTCCCCCCTTAATTAATGGTTAAATATCTCATTTACCCTTTCTGCCCTAGGCTATGAGTAGCCCCCCCCCCCCCCACACCTTTCAGTCCATACACAAAAAATATAAATTCCTGTAAAGAAGGAAAACTCTAAAATAAGATAACTTTTAAGATTGAAAATATAACTTAAATAACTTTGTCTCATTGATAACTTGGGCATCAAAAATCTTCCAATGGTTTGAACTTCACAATAAAGTTAACTGTTACCATTTCCTTTAAAAAAATGTAGATCTCCTTAGTCTGAAAATAGTGTGCAACACTCAAAATTGGTTGGCATTACAGAATAAAGTGCCTGAGAGACATATATTTGTATGTTTTGCCCTTCTTCATATACATGTAGGTTTATCGAACTTCAAGCATGTTGTGCTAGTGGGTTCTCTCCAAGATCGTTACGTACCCATCCACTCAGCTAGGATCGAACTATGCAGGGCAGCACTCAAAGATAGATCACTCTATGGTAAGTCAGCATTGTGTTTATTATTTGGCGTCACCTGTGCCTGGGAGGGGAAAAGCGAACTGAATCACTGTAACCCTTAGGTCTCTCCTCCCGATATATAAACTGACTGGGATTTCCCCCTACTCTTATTCAAATAGTGCAGTGGGTTCTTAACGTGCAAAGGTGGTGACTGTCCTCTACACAGGTCCTCTGGTTAACATCCTATCTGAGGGATGGAGTGTTTTCGACTGTAACATAGCCTGCGTCTATGAAACAAGGGAGGGGCACGTTAACACACAACTCAGGCTTCAGCCATCCGCCCAGGTGGATTCGAAATGACGAGTTCTAGTCATGTGATTACACTGTGAAAGAAACTGAAAGCAATTGGGGAAAGGTTGATTGTGTAATAGGTCTATACTGCAAACTTTTGGCATTATTGAAATGATAAGAAATTGATTAAATCATGCTGTACTGCACACGGTGATGTGTATATGGGACTACACACACATATGACTTGAAAGTTTGGTCCAAACTTTTCAGATGTCTCTTGTCAATTTTTTAATGTGAGGGCAGTTGAAGAGCAGTCCTTTTTAGGGGACATTTCTTCTCTGATGTTCTTTCAAACTGACAGAAAGAATACAAAAGTTCACAAATTATTTTACCTTTTCCAGAACTCCACCTTATCTTTAATAAAAATGAATTGAAGGAACAACTGATGCACAAGATATTTTGGGAGATGCTCTTTTTAACCTGAATGAATGTCACACAGCTTTTCATCACTGCGTGATAAAACCTTTAAAGATATTTTCTTCACAATCTTGTTGCGAGCAGTCCAGATTTTGGACTTTCCAAAACCATGTGTCAGTCTTTTTGGATATACACTACCTGTACTGCAAAAAGTCTCTAGATTTTAAGTGTATGTATCATATTTTGTACATGTTTACAAATACATGACTGTATATTCCACTTATTGGATTGTAGAATTACCCATATATTTTGGATCTACATGAACTTGTAAATCCCCTATTTAGTGTCATTCACCTTTTTGTCGAAAGTTCAACATTTAGCTCTAAATTCACCATTGTTAAGTTTCATATTTCTTACATAATTTGTTATCTTGACTTCCAAATCTTGAGTATTGTTTATCAGTCACATAAATTTTGTAGCATATGTGATTTAAAAAGCAGGTCTTACACAATGACTTCATCCTATGGTCAAACCCCTGCAGGTTCTGTATATACTGAGATGTTACATAACATCTTGAAGCCCCTTGTAACCAACCCGAAGGTGTCCATTGTCCGATACGATGTCCATCACACCCTCCAGACGTCTGCTAACTCTCTGATTGGCCGAGCAGCCCACATAGCCGTCCTAGACTCTGAACTCTTCATTGAGAAGTTCATGATGGTCGCTGGTCTCAACTTCTTCAAGTGAGCTGCATCAGGATGCGATAGAGTTTCCAATCCTTAAAGGATGTATTTCTTTTTAAAATGCATTCCAAAGGCTTGACCATTCTTTGACTACATCTCACACAACACTTTTCAGTCCATACATTATCCGTAGCATTCTTACCATTACTTCAGCAATTATCACTAAACAGTTTAGAAATTTGACCAAAAAAGTGTATTCATGCCTTCTGCCGGGCTAATGATGGCTTGGTTTCTCCTCTTTACTGCCCAATGTAGGTTGTGGAATTTAATCCCTGCTCTTTTCTTTGCCGGTAGACAAGGTATTGTATCTACAGTTGTCTTTCTTGATTCCGGTTAAATAAATGGATTCCTTGTGAGGGAAATTCCTTGATCAAGTGACTGGATATTGACTGCCAACCTTCTAATACTGCATTAACTTTATCTATGCCACCAACTTTTTGGACAATTGTCATGAAGGAACTTTCAAAAGCCAATCATGATTTTATCATACCATCTTCAGTTAGATGGCACTCCAACAGAATGCTCAAAAGAAAGAAGTCATATGTATGTGCAACATTAACAAATGGATATTGAATGTATCCGTACCCCACACTGTATTACCCACCTACATGTATGTTTGCATCTTTGGCGACTTCTTTAAAATTCTTGCCTTCGTAATACTTCACAAGACGTGGCTCTTCTCTTTATTTCTCTGCTCACAGCTCTTATCTGTTAAAATTGGTCTTACCTAGCACAGAAGGGTCAAGAAACACTTGTGAATGCTTATTTAATACCATTGAAAAATGATAACTATTTATGCACAAGCATAAATGTATATTGCATCATATTTTACCAAGTGCACAATAAATATGAAAATATATGTCCATATACTTATTTTTATAACAAGATTATAGGTTTTAAACTGAGTACACATACATGTAGATCCCATGAACTTTTTGTAAACACATGTTTATATAATGTACATTTACTTCTCAACTTTGGTAAGCAGATAAATGTTAAAATCAGAAATCATGATTTTGTGCGCTATACAAGAACCCCTATTATTATTATTATTATTGAATTCTAATGCAATACCAGAAGAAAGAGCAAAATTGTTACGATATTCAATGGGGCATTATGAAGGGAAAAAAAATCAGTATTGATACACCATGTATATTTTTCGGTACACCATTATTACATTTATACCGAATGCTTCTGTTGTAATAACAAATTTAAAGACTGTGGCCCATATTCTCGAAAGTGGCCTAAGTAACTTAGACCACTGATTCATGGCAGGCCATTCATCAACCCCTAAGTCTCGTATAAATTCCTATATTTATGTAACAAAATAAAGAAGCAAAATATATTCTGGCATGAAATGAGCATCATGTCAGTTTTTGTATTTGCATTTAGTCCCAGAACTATGTTGATTTTGTAGGATTAAAAGAGGGTGACATTTGGCTCCCCATAATTCGGTGGCCTAAATCTTCGCACCTAGGCGTGGGCTTAAAGTTAGGCGCTTTTCGAGAATACGGGCCTGTATGTTTATGAAACATGCTGATATGAGCATTGTGGTGTATTGGTAAGGCTCTTGACTCTCCTACGAGAGGTCCCGAGTTCAAGCCTTACTTGCTACTTATACATGCCTGTACATTTACATAGTATCCTATTCATTCCCTGGTATTATGAATTATGGAGACAATTTGAACAGATTATGGGTCCAAAAGAAATTGTTCTTTTGTTATAGAATGGCATTTTTTTAACCATTTGAAAACTAGGTCCAAGTCTAACGTTTAAAGACTACATCACAGAATTGATTGTATTTTATAACCGTGCACAATATCCGTGTATTTTGTTTTATTTTGGACTTTGACAAAACTACATAAAAATCACAAGATATTGATATTTTATAATTTAGAATCTAAATTATGGGATGACAACTGATTTAATCTCACTTTATCCTGCCAGTCTTATGTCACAAATAACTTCTAAAACATGTTTCTTTAATACTGTAATAAGTCTTTTCAATCTTGCCTAAATAATGTATTCTAAATCACAGATATACATGTGTACCTTATATTATTTATAACAAACAACAAGCTACTAAAGCTGCATTTGATATGTAATAACAACTAAAACAAGTCATTCTGTAAACTTGTATTCATTTGTAAATAAATATGTAATCAAAACAGGTATCAAGTCATCAACATGTTCCTTCTAATACAGTGGAAACTCACTATAATGAGGACCTCGGGACCATGAAAATTACTTTGTTATATCAGGAATCTCCTTATATCAGGGTAAACAAACAAAATAGAACATATTAACATAAAGACCTGGGAACAGCAAAATTACCTTGTTATATCAGGAATCTCGTTATATCGGAGCTCTTTATAACAAGTTTCCACTGTATATAGATAATTTACATGTACCACAGGACTGGAATTTTAGCCTCATTTAGTAGGGATACATGTACATGTAATTCCTGGTAGAAAAAAGTTCAGTAATGGGGGTAGTACATGTACATGAAGTTTATCAATTGCAATAATACCAATATGTTAAATTATTGTATTTTTCCAACATAATTGAAAGAGAAGGTTGAGTTCTGGAAAAGGTGGGATATGATTTATGAGCTTCCCCCATCCTTTTATGTCAGTTGGAATCTACACCATAGTAAAAATGTCCCCTATAAAAGATTGCTCTCCAAATGCCCTCACATTTGAAAAATGACGAGAAATAGCTGAAGCATTTGGGCCGAACATTCATGCCACATTGTGTGTGCAGTCCCATATACCCATTTCTGTGTGCAGTGCATATGCTTTTCAGCGAGATTGCGTAAATTTCTTAATTTGATGATTCATAAACCTGACAATCTACACCAGTCCTTATGTAGGCATGATCAACCTTTACCAAGTGCTTTGAACCAGTTTCTTCTACAGTGTACAAGTAAGTGCACATGACCAGAACTCAACTTTGCCTTTGTGTTTGGGATCGTAATAGGCCTCGACTAATTGACCCTTGTGGGCAGATATCTTATGTGTGAAAGTTGTCCATCGTACATAATTTAAATATGTATGGACAGAACACTTTACAATTTTTTTTTGTTGTTGATGTAATATACTTGAATGGTTTGAAATTGAACAATTTATGTTGGTTTATATCCCTTGGAAAAATAAGTCAGGAAGCACTTTAGTTTTGTTAAAATACTTGATCTTGAGCTCCAAAAGAGCTCTGGTAAAAAAAACCCCCAAGAAAATGTACATAAACATTTCTGTAAGGAAATACATGTATTACTGCTGCATTGAAATGATTCATACGCAACAAAGTAGCTTTTATACACAACCAAGACCCGTATGCGTACATCTACTTATCTTTGTTTTATAAGATACAAAAACGTGAAGCACACTACATTCCAGTCATTAAATTTTGCAAATTGATAGTAGGGTTTTCTTGACATTAGTTAGATCCCGCTTTATTGGGTTGATGTAGTTAAGACTTGAACCTCTTCCTTATTACATGTACTTTCATGTTCTAACCCTTTCAGGACAGGAATTATTTAAGGGCTAAATTGATCACATTTTGTTCTTCAAATTGGCAACAACAATATTTTTCTTTTAGTGCTGCAGGGTTCTAATAAGGTGTAATGTCTTTGAAAACAATATACATGGTTAGATATTTTGTCGATTAGTTGAAAAAATTGCCAATTTGGATGAAAAACAATGATTTTGAACCTGTCAATGTGTTGCCAATTTAGGGATTTTAAAGCTTATTCTCATTTTTAAAATTCCTGGCATCAAACGCAATATGGTCATGCAATAAAAATGGACATAGTGTGTTCAGAAATTTTTGCTCTTTCTACTCGTGCATCTGGTATATTTTTTAGAGCTCTGAATCAAAAGTTATTTAGTTAAACCACAAAATGTGGTCAATTGTCTCGAAAGGGTTAAAGGGTGACAAATGAAACCCTGTTTTTTGATTGGCTTATTACGCAGTGCTGGGAAGATTGCAATTCTTTGTGACTAAGCTCTAGGGCCTCTCGCACAAAAAGATACAATAAAATCCCACTCTGAAAATCAAACAACATAAACATGTACATGTACAGGTACGTTAACCCTTTCAAGACAATTGACCACATTTTGTGGTTTGGCTCATAAACTTAAATTCAGAGCTCTTAAAAAAATATACCGGATGCATGAGTAGAAAGAGCAAAAATGTATGCACAAACTATGTCCATTTTAGTTGCATGACTATACTGCATTTTATGCCAGGAATTTTAAAAACGAGAATAAGCCTTAAAATCCTTAGATTGGCCACACATTGAGAGGTTCAAAAGCATTGTTTGTTTTTTTCACTCCAAATTGGCATTTTTAAAACTTCCTAATCATGTATATTGTTTTCAAGGACATTACACCTTATTAAATTCATGTAGCACTAAAAGAAAAATACAATTGTTGCCAACATGAAGAACAAAATGGAATCAATTTAGCCCTCAAATAATTCCTGTCTTGTAAGGATCAACTTGACTTTCAATCAAACAGAATTACATAGATCTACAGTACATGTATCAGGACTTGAGTTTGCGTGTAATGGCAACTCTTCAAGCAAGGGGCCCCAAGCTTAAAGCAGAAATGTGGCTCTATTTTATGAAATATTTTTAGAGTTCTCAGTTAATTGCACACTGGAGATCATGTCTATGTACATGTATGTATATGCTATCTTGAAGTAAAATTCATGTTGAAATGTCCAGGTTTAATAAGTGTGCATGGTACAGTACATGTATTTGTCTTTCTGGATTTTATGAGGCAGTAATGCTATTTGTGTGCTTTTTTCGTTTTCAAACTGGTCTGGGTAACCTTATAATTAGTTGTATTTTACAGTCGATGTACGTGTATTTTAACCCGAGGTACACGGATAAGCCAGATTACAAAGAATATGATCCAGGTCGCAATATCTGTTCTTGCTAAAGTCTCATTAGAAGTATTTTGAATATCATGGTAGTATTTCTGCTCCAAATGACAAAGGTTTTTATAAATTCAATATCTATTTTTATCAGTGACTTTGGATACAGTTTTCCATGTAACTCTATTGCTGTAGGAATATAAAAGCTGGAGCATAGTTGAATAAAACCCTTATTAAGCACTTCCAGTTTAGCAGTTCAAAGGGTCGGTCCCATATGACGATCAATAATTATAGACCTAACTGTATATCGCACCAAATTCGCACTCCTGAAGTTCATGTGGAAAAGATACTGGATTATTGGTGTTGCAGATCCCATCTCAATGATTTATTAGCCGTCAACATTCATTTTGCTCAGATTGGAGGCATCGCAACAACATCTTATACCTTTTTCTGCATAAACTTTACTTAACCCTTTCAGGACAGGAATTATTTTAGGCTAAAATTGATCACATTTTGTTCTTCAAATTGGGAATAATATTTTTCTTTTAGTGATACATGGTTCTTATAAGGTCAATTAAGGTGTGATGTCTTTGAAAACAATATACATGGTTTGGAAATTTGTAGAAAAGTTGAAAAAAAATTGCCAATTTTGATGAAAAACAATGATTTTGAACTTCTCATTGTGTTGCCAATTTAAGGATTTTAAAGCTTATTCTTGTTTTTAAAATTCCTGGCATCAGATGCAATATGGTCATGCAACAGAAATGAAACATGTGTGCAGAAATGTCTGTTCTTCTACTCATGCATCTGTATATTTTTAGGGCTCTGAATAAAAAATTATCGAGCCAAACCACAAAATGTGGTCAATTGTCTCGAAAGGGTTAAGGAGACTGATGTGAGAATGATTTATAGACCTGTATTTGTTGTTCTAATTATCATTTCTATAGTTACCTTTATAGATAAAATGGGACCGGCCGTTTACACTGCTGAGGGCTGAGGCCTAAGGGCTGAGGTACTATAAGGGGAAGGGTGTGAGCCTTTGCCATATATTTTATACTGGGATAAACCTACACTCGATTTTACATGTAGTGGGCTAGTTTTGTGAAAGACAAGGGTCAGACCTGCAATTTGAAAGGCAGACCCACAACAACAAAAAAAGACATTTTTTTTTCACTATCAAGTCTTGGGATAACAATATAGAGCTCTTGTAGAACTGGTCAAGTGTGAGCAGTTTAAAATATAATGTAGGTAGCTAAATATAGTTTGGATTAATGGTTGGTAGGCCTATGGGGCTCAGATTTCCAGTTGTAAAAAGTATATTTATAGACATTCTTTGCATATCATATTCAGGTACTTGTACTAGGAAGATATTGTTATATTGTGTGTATATAGAGTTGCTATTGGAGAAAAAAATGTTATTAGGCATGTTTTATATGATTGTATGAAAATTATGAATTCCATTATGGTAAAAAAAAATAATGTTATCACTATATTATACGAAACTGAATAAAAACATTGTTGTCTTACTCATTCTAGTAACCCTGTGTCATTTATTTGTGGAATATTCATGGAACATTCATGGAGTGGATATACAAAGATAAAGAACTCTATTTCTGATATGTATTGCAAAGCTAAATAAAGAAAACACAATTCTTCCCAACGTTGTAAAACTGGCTTGTCTTCTAGACTTTGCCACGTGCTTCCACCATATGAAAATACATGTACATATATTTATAACATAGTACTTTTACATAAAAAGGCAACTTTGTTTGATAATTCCCCCACCCCCAAAGTCTGACCTTTATAGCACAAAATTGTGCTGCATACAAATTGTGCTCATTTCTGTTACATGTAATGTACGCCGTATTGTACATGTTAATATACATGTACATAAATAAAAGTTGTATTTAGATAACTTTTCACCATACAATGGAACATGTAAATAAAAAGAAAGTACGTTTTCCCTGTTATGAAGCTGATAAGGCAGACACTACTAATTAGAAATATATACGACATTTAGTATTTCAGTATTACATTCCCATTTTTTTCTAGGATGATATTCAATATACATGTATTAATGAGAATAGACATATTAGAAATATTTGACATTCACTACTGTAATATTGGTCACCTAAATTCAAATCATTTCTTGGATACCTCTATTGGTATTCAATTTCACTCAAAATTTCAATTAAAAAAAACTATAGAACTATAGTATACTCTACAGTTTGACAGTGCATTACAAGAAGAAATATCTGGCAACACTACAAATGAAATGTGCAATATTTGACAGAATAATTAATCAATTTTCTAGTTATTGCCCCTGCTTTCTAAAAAACTTGCAAGAGCATTTATGAAGACCATTTCAAAGCTAAAATTTTCCATTGAAGAAAAGGCCCTCAAAAAAATAAATAAAAAAAATAAATCATCCCTCTGGGGAATTTCGACAAAATAAAGTCTCTAAAAATAGGTGAAATTATAAATTTGCCAACAGGGATTTTTAAAGAATGGGGGAAGTCACACTCTCCAATGCCTGACCGCCCCCCCCCCCCTGCAAGGCCCCTATTTGGTGGATCTGTTTGTATTAAAGCTCATAGTCTCAGTAGCAAAAATCATACTGGCAAGAAACTTAACATAGTCACATACTATTCTCCTTTCATCAGAAGACACATGTACGAGATTATTTAACAGTCCATTCATGATTTTGAACAAATTTTAGTGTAAATACCTGTTAGAAACGCTTGGAAATGGCTTTTCACTGCCTCACGCTAATACCTTATCCACTGGACGGTTCCCCGCACAATAAACCCAGCGCTTCGCACTAGGTGTAGCGTATTCTATACACACAGAAATCCTCATGTGAGTAGTGTGTGTGGCCGTTGTTTGAATTTGCATCCCCTCTTTTTGTGGCCAGGGATTTTTATTACTTTTCACCTCTCATTCAATAAATATTTCACTTGAGGAGGCAAAAACTTCACAGCATCTTAGTTATGTTAGTACCCTGCTATTTACTAAGTAAAATCAAAGAAATCTGGCGAAAAGTTTTTGAGGGCTTCCCAAAACTATCTGTTACCTTTAAAGGCATTGATTAACTTCGCCCAGGATTGAAAAAAAAAATCACTGTTTCAGCTAATGCTGTAATCATAATTGCAAACCTTTAGCTCAGACAGGAATCGCCTGAGTTTTATAAGCTGATCGGTCGTTTATATATCAAGATATTTACGATTGAACATTGATGTCGGGATAGAGTACCACCGAACCCTAAAGAACTCTTACGGTTGGCATACCTCGCTCTATCACAGAATACCATACGGGCTGGAAACCCGCTCTGAAATCGCCAAGCGCTGGTGCTTGGTTTTTGTGACTGCAGCGCAGCGAAGAAGCCGAGCGACTTGCGCTAGCGATTGATCGCGATTTCCTCTTTTTTAGGATAGTAAACGGGTTCCATTTTCTCTCATACTTTCACATATCCTTAATTATATATGTAGTTAGAGGACTGCACACAATTCACTGGCATTTGAGCTGATTTTACAATTTTTCACAAAGTTAATCAATCACTTTAAGCTACTCCAAATGGCACTACAAAAACAGGACACTAAAACATGAATATGGCTGAGGTAGCATAGTAAAAATGTAATAGCTACATGTTAGAGTAGCCTCCTATCTTTACAAATTCCGATATTTTACAATGTGCATGGGCCATCAAAGTGCTGCCCTCAACTCGGTTTAGCTTTAATTCTCATTGAATTTCACAGAAATGATCTTTGATAGATAAGTCATCGAACTAGGGGTGCACAATTATGTATTTCATCCGTTTATGATGCATAAAACATAAGCTGAGATGTTCATAGTCTGCAGCTGAATCTATGCAGATAGTAATATTGAATTATTAAAGATGCACATATACATGTACATTAAGTACTGAGCCATTGTTTTATGCTCATGAACTCTGCAGCATTTATCTAAGTACATGTAGATTGATAGGAAAGTCCATTTCGTGTGCCATATATTATCAATTATAATGAATGATAAAAGTATATTTACATATAAAGAAGTATCCTATGGATGCATCATTTTACTTTACCTCAGTACAATCCAAGCTCTAGGGCTTTCAACTTGATATAGCCATCAAAACAGTCTACCAAAATCTTTGATGTAATCTGTAATATATGAGACAAAATACCTTGAATGTGCCCTTCATGTGTATAAAGCGTTATACACACTATGTATGTACATGTATGTATAACAAATCTAAGATTTAGCTTCTACATAATACATGTACATACATCTGCAGTAAGTAAATATAATTGCATACACATTATGCTATTGAGAAGATTAAAGAAAAGTACAGCACCATACTAAAAGAAATATTTACGAACATAGGAACAAGATGAAATTCTGGCTATGCAGAACTTCCCAAGTGATTATAATTATAGCACTGATATTATTAGCATTAGCAGTGAAGAAGAAAAAAAGACCTACATGTACACATATATAGCTCCGTTGATTTAAGTATCAACGCTTAATATTTGAAAGTTACCTTCTTCAAATGGAACATTTTTAAAAATAAGTTTGATCACTGCTGAACAAAATTTAAGCGTTGTGTTCTATTTGGTCTACTCGGTATTTAAAATAATTTAAAATTAAAATAAAACTGAGACAATTCTGTCCTCAAAGACTACTGTTCAAGGCAGCATCTTCAAAAGACTGTTCATAACGCTTTACTTTATTCACAAATAAAATTGCACCTCGAGTTGGCAGTTGAATATCAGTCTTTCATTAATGTATAATCAAGGATTACACATGTCCACGAATATACATGCAGCAAAAACATGTACAATTGCATTACATGAAACATTAAGGTTTACAGGGTACTACAATTTTTAAAGGCAATTGTTGACATTTCACCATTCAAGAAAGACTGAGAATATTTGTTTCATTTCAGTACACAGACAACAATGAATTTAGAAAATGGAAGATCCACTAAACTGTAACATGCATATTTTGTTAAACGCAGAAATTACATGCACATGTACATGTACAGCACACATATTGTGTCCTTAGTATTGCATAGTTATAACAGTACAGTTGAACCTTGTTATAAAGAACACTTTTATAACAAACTCTTTGTTATAACAAGGTAATTTCCCTGGTATTTCACTGTTGTTTAGTCCTGATATAACAAGGTTTCAATATAACAAGGTAATGTCCTTGGTCCTAAGGAGTGTGTCACAACAAGGTTCTAGTCTTCTAGACTAGAGTAAACTATTTATTCCAAGAGATTTATAATACAAATTCATTATACATTTGTACAATGAGTGTATCATATTAGCACTACACATACCGTAAACCACAACTAGTAAAAAAAAAAAAAAAAAAAAAATACAAGAGGGTGCACCATGTCTGCTTAAACTACATCTTCCACCAATTTTGAATTGTGCATACATTGCACATCTACTCTAAATGTCAGAAAAAGGCACATCTAAAAGTTTCAAGTACATGAAAATTTATTAGGGGGGAGGGGGGGGGGGCACTCAGATTTTTTTTTTTTTGATGGGGGTGTGCCTTAGTCAACCCCGATATGGAGGTCTAAGGAACTGACTAGAAGCGAAAAACATAGGGTCTTTGGAACGGTTGATCTATACCCAGCTGAGCAAAAAAGCATGGTCTAAGGAACTACGGCACTTAGTGTGGGGATTCTATAGTGCATGCATACATGCAATTGCATGTGAATGGACGTATGTACGCTAGAGCTAGGGAACGGGGTGCGCCGGGGGAAACGGAGAGAGACGAGCGCTTTTGTTCTGGCCGGGTATCTTGAGAACGCGTGAGAGGGGTGAGAACAGCAGTTTAAGGAAATTCGGGTATCTTGAGAACGGTAATCGTAAAGTCGCTGCAACAAGGACTTTGGAACATTTCTTTGCTATACAGGTTAACCAACAGCATTTTGAATGCTGAATGTTTGGAAACCATATCAAAATCTCTCAGAACTCTGAAGGAAACATAAAGATACTGGACAATGGAGAGAGGAAGTTTGGATAGCTAAAAATGAATGCACACCTAAAAACAAAAGCATTCTCTCATTCTAAAAAAAAAAAAGTAAAAGGCAGACTTCATACAGGACCCAGTAAATGGGTCAAACCTCTGACATACATGTAAATACATGTATACTGTAATTGGTACTTTGTGCAATGAAATGTTAACATTGCAATTTGTATAGTTATTTAAAAACATATAGGCAAGCTAGGCAGTGACACACGATTGCACTGTGCAAAGCTGAATTGTTCTTTTTCCCTAATATTGCTGAATAAAATCTATTTTAAATTGTTTTTAATATATGCTGAGTAATTGCCTTCAGTTACGTATGAACTTGAAGTACACTGTACCTTGAAGCCATATGCTCTACTTCAACAGCCTGAACATACATGTAGTCTCAAACCTTAAAGGCATGGTATTTGATGGAAAATATTCATTTGACAATTTCATTTCGTAAACAGGAAAGTGGGAATCACTTGATAAAATGCTATCTTACACATATATGCAGCAAGCTGCATGACTGTATAATGACATAACTAAAAGATTTTGGAACAAGGTCGATGTCTACGCAACATGTAGTGTGTACAACACTACAATTCGACAGCAAGTCCACTGGTCAATTAGTAAGTACTGTTAAACCAGACACTTTGGCAGGTGGGAACATTTTGAGAATTAGGCAAGAGGTATAGATTCACAAAAGATTCATGCAGCACAAATAACTGAATTACATTTAAAAATCCCAACAAAAATTACTTGTGACATCTTGCCACTAAATCCACTGCCATTAACTTTAAAGATAAAGTTGAGTTCTGGTCATGAGACTGAATTGTAAAAGAAACTGTCTCAAAGCAATTGGGAAGGTTGATTACATGTATACAGCAAATAAGAATTGGTGCATGCTGTACGGTTTTGGAATCACCAAAATGATAAGAAATTGACTCAATCCTGCGGAGAGTCACACACACACTGCACACAGAAATGTGTATATGGGACTACACACAAATGTTCGGCCCGAACATTTCAGCTGTTTCTTGTCATATTTTGATTGTGAGAGCATTTGAAGAGCAATCCTTTTCAGGGGACATATCTACTATGCTAATCTTCCAAACTAACATAACTAACATAAGAAGAATGAGAATGCTTACAAATTATTTTTCAACCTTTCCCAGAACTCAAGCTTCCCTTTAACAGAGCACAATCATTCTACAGAGGTACATTCAAGGCAAGCTGTCACTGTGAGCTGTATAATTAAAATTTAAACTTCATCTTTCTCTTCTTTCAATCTATAATCAAACACACACTGTTTATAAGCATATACATCATATCTCTATGAAAAAATTATCTTACAATATGTAAAATGTTCTAAAAGACACAACATATTTTTTTTTAATTTCACGCACCCTGTATGTTTCAAATTTCATTCAAACAGTAGAAATACATCACTTTAAACACTAACATCTCCATGTTTTTTACATTCATGTACCCTGTGTGTTTAAAATTTCCTTTTTAAAAATTAGCATCTATATCACATCACTTTAAAATCAACATCTACACGTTTTCATATTTCATGTACTCTGTATGTTAAAATTTCATTAAAGTAGTTACATCACCCTTCAAATTTGTGCTACAAATAGGTTTGACCTGAGTACATACATGTATTCATATACTTGGTTTGTTTATCAGCGTGAAGTAGTCTTGGATTAGATCCTCTTGCTCCAGCGTTTCTACAGAGCCTGGCCGTTGGTGGCGCACTTCTGCTATGGCTTCGGCTGCAGACATTTTGTGCTTTTTGACGAAGTAGCAGGCCAGCATGGTTCCTGTCCTTCCCCTTCCACGCATACAATGCACAGAAACAGCCTGGAGGAAAACAGAACAACAACAAAAATTGTTCCAGGAATTGTTTTCTTAATATACATTACACGTATAGGACTTGGATTCTTTTAAAAGGCAGAATTGATTAGCTATTCTTTATCTAATTGCCAACTCTCTCATATCGTTACTTATTGGTACATTTTTCTTATAAAAAGTGTTCATATGAAAAGAAATTATTTGGACAGAAATTGAAAATTTTCACTAAAAAATTGCCAGTGCTAATGGTTAATCGGTGACTTTGACGGGTCGATAATTGGGATATCTTAACACTCATTTTTCTATCAACACAATTGTGGCATCGAACAACCTGTTGTTTTTCTGCTTATGAGTCTAGTATATTATTAGGACAAAGGCCATAATTCATGACGGATATTTATCTAACACCCTTGTGTAAACCTCAATTTTAAGCATAGTACGCACATGGGCTACTGTCCAGTGAATGGTCAATATAAATAATAATAATAATAATAATTGGATTTATATAGCGCCTTTTCCAAAGGATACAAGGCACTGTCACCTAAAGTCTATTCAAGTAAATTAAGAATTGTATAAGTAAGTTTTTAGATGTTTCTTGAAGATGTCAAGTGATGTGCTATTACGGAGAGATGCGGGGAGTCTGTTCCAAAGTTGTGGAGCAAGTGACTGAAAGGACTTGAAGCCAGCTTGTTTTCGGGATTTTGGAATGACATAGGAAGGAGCAGAAGTAGAACGAAGAGAATATGATGTTCTCTGTTGCTGAAAGAGTGAGGAGATGTATTGAGGAAGTGTGGTTGACAGTGATTTGTAAGTCTGAACCAGTATACGGTATTGTATTCTCTTAGAAACGGGAAGCCAGTGAAGTTCATTGAGTAATGGAGTGACGTGGGACCATTTTGGTTTTTGACATATTAGACGAGCACACTTATTCTGAAGACGTTGAAGTCTGCCCAGGTCCTGTTTACTGATGACCCCAAGCAAACATCCACCATAGTCAAGCCTGGATAGCACAAGTGCTCTAACAACATTATGACAAGTGTCTTTATTTAAGTACCCCCTGATGCGATTGAGGTTGTAAATTTGCCAATTGAGGGTACGACACAAGTTTGTTACATGGTCAGACATTTTCATTTCCTTATCAAAGACAACACCCAGATCCTTGATTGTTGAAGACATTGGGATGTCTAGATCATCAATAGAAAATGAAAGATCATTGAACCGATTCAAGTCGGTGGATGATGCAGCAATGAAGAACTCAGTTTTACTGGAATTCAACTTCAATTTATTACTGACAAGCCATGATTGTATGTCTTCTAAGCACTTCGAGATACGGTAGTATGCGCAAGCTGCATCTCCAGGCTTGGTAGGATCAAAAATGGTAAACATCTGGATGTCATCAGCATACACATGGTATTGAACTGAATGCTGGCTGATGATGTTACCAATACACCTAATGTAATATGTAAATAACTGTGGCCCAACAATTGACCCTTGCGGTATACCCTTGCAGTCCATGGTGGTAGTTTAAATTTATGGTTTAGACCAGGGGCGGATCCAGGATTTTGTAAAAGCGGGGGTACAATGCCGTAAAAGAACACAATAAAGGGGGCAAATTTTGTTGATTGTGTACTTAAAGCTCATAGACAGTCTCGGTAGCAAAAATCATACTGGCAAGAAACTTATCTAACATAGTCACATACTACTCTCCTTTTATCACAAGACACATGTACGAGATTATTTAACATTCCATTCACGATTTTGAACAAATTTTAGTGTAAATATCTGTAAGAAATGCTTGGTAACGGCTTTTCACTGCCTCACGCTAAGACCATATCCACCCGAAGGTTCCCCGCACAATAAACTCAGCGCTTCGCAAGTTATGTGTAGCGTATTCCATACACACAGCAATCCTAATGTGAGTGCGTGTGGCCGTTGTTTGAATTTACATCCCCTCTTTTTGGGGCCAGGGATTTTTATTACTTTTCACCTCTCATTCAGTAAATATTTCACTTGAGGAGGAAAAAACTTCACAGCATCTTATTTATGTTAGTACCCTGCTTTTTATTAAGTAAAATCAAAGAAATCTCACGAAAAGTTTTTGAGGGCCTCCCAAAACTATCTGTTACCTTTAAGGGAAAGAAACCCTGGGGAAAAATCAATTTTAATGAAAAGAGAGGATAGAGAGAAGCAATTTTAAAAATGTCCCATCAAAATCGGTTACGAAATGAGAAAGTTACATGTATGACAGTTTGAAAAGTCTCTTACTTTCTATGGCGATCCTCATATTGGCAATGTTGCTTCAAAGTGACAGGTTTAGTAACTAGTACAACTCTCCATATATATTTTGTACACAAAATTTATTTCTCAAGGTGCAGCTTGTCTCCTTCTTAGCTCAAGATATATCATGGGAAAATGTATTTGACACAACATATGTTGAGTTCACAAAAAGACAAGCAGCATCTTTAGAGATAAAGAAGAAAATATGAAATTTTGTGTACAAAACATATTGAGAGTTGTACTACTAAACCTGCTATTTTGAAGCAACACTACCAATTTGAGGATCGCCATAGAAAGTAAATGGAGAATTTTCAAACTTTCCTAACTTTTTCATTTCGAAACCGATTTTGATCAAACTTTTTAAAAATTGCTTCTCTCTATCCTCTCTTTTCATTAAAATGGATATTTCCCCAGTGTTTCAATCTCCTTTAAGGTAC
Organism: Heliocidaris tuberculata; assembly: GCA_025618425.1. NCBI lineage: Eukaryota > Metazoa > Echinodermata > Echinoidea > Camarodonta > Echinometridae > Heliocidaris > Heliocidaris tuberculata. The sequence goes on from CM046841.1 coordinate 9,839,832, forward strand.
ATGCCAGTTGGGTTTCAAAAGGGGGGCACGGGCCGGTTTTCCCCCTATGTAGATCCGCCACTGGTTTAGACTATTGTTTAAATTCAAAAGTCCTTTATATATTCAGACCTAAGTTTTTATCCTGAATGTGATCAAGGTTGAAATACCAACCTCATTCCTCTCCTCTGCCTCTTCCACCACCCTAATATACTCCATCACTTGTTCTAGAGTGGGAGGATGGAAGTCATCGATACCGATGGGAACCCACGTGATACTGGGCGTGGCCTCGACTGGGGGGCGACATTCACTCGTCAGGGAGACCAGGTACCGAATGCCGTTGTCAGCCAGGTATCGCATGTGGTCCGGCCACGAGGGCATGCCATGAGCTGCAAGGCTGCTTGATACCCAGGTGAAGAATGGAGGAGGGTTGGGTTGGCTCATGGTAGGAACAAGAGGGTGGGTGGGGCAGCTAGGAGAAGGGCGTGGTTCAAAAGCTGGAGAGGAACAAATGTGAAAATGTGATTAAATTCTTGTTCATATTATATCAGTCCATTGGGAGCTTGATAATTTTATATTTCAGAGAGGAAAACAAAAATTATATGCCGCAGCCGCCCTTGAAACGGGTGTCTAAGGAACGGACTTAAAGGGCAAAATACAGGGTCTCTATTTAGTATGTAGAGTATATACATGTATATACTCTATACAAATACTATGGAACTCACTGCAGCCGAGTGAAAAATAGGGTCCTGGGAACAGTGCTCAGCAACTAGGTTTTGGGTTCTGCAACCTTTATCTTAGGTCCGTATGCGTCTGTGCGTATATTTCGAAGCACTCAGGATCCAGAGCGAGCGACATTTTATGGCTAGAGGGAATGGATCAGAGCATGTATTACGGGGCATTGCGTTTCTAAGGGTCTTCAGAACAGCAGTTAAAAGAAATCAGGTATCCTGAAAAAGGGGGTGGTCAAAGTGACACATACCCGTCTATCCAGTGTCCAATATATTGAGTTCCCCCCCCCCCCCCCCCCCCCCCCCCCGGGAACAACATCCGATAAGAAATAAGAGTTACATGTATGAATTTTCTGTGACATATCTTGCAAAATCCTCTATTTGCTCAGTACATAAAATCTCATAAATTTTCATTTTCTTAGTTTCTGATGAAGGAATAGGATTAACTAGATTAGATTTGTTTTATACATTACAGGTTTTGTGTAAAAACATACTGTATAGAGTAGATGCTGCGAAGCATGTAGTCCCACTTTTTGCTGAAATTACATATACTTTTTATCTAAAAATTAAACCAAATAAAACTTCAACAACTGATTGACTGCATTCATTAAAGGAGAATGAAACCATGGCAAAAAATAATTTTTAATGAAAAGAGAGGATAGAAAGAAGCAATTCAAAAAAAGTTAAGAAATGAGAAAGTCATGAAAGTTTGAAAAGTCTCAATTTACTTTCTATGGCGATCGTCAAACTGGCAATGTTGCTTCAAATTGACAGGTTTAGTAGGACAACTCTCCATATGTTTTGAACCCAAAATTTCACATTTTCCCCATTATCTCTCAAGGTGCAGCTTGTCTCCTTCGTAGCTCAAGATATACCATGGAGAAATGTATTTGACACAACATATGTCGAGTTCACAAAAAGACGAGCATTATTTTTAGAGATAATGGAGAAAATATGAAATTTTGTGTAGAAAACACATGGAGAGTTGTCCTACTGGTACTCTACCTGTCACTTTGAAGCAACATTGCAAATTTGAGGATCGCCATAGAAAGTAAATTGAGACTTTTCAAACTTTCATAACTTTCTCATTTCTCAACTGATTTTGATGAAACTTTTTAAAATTGCTTCTCTCTATCCTCTCTTTTTATTAAAATGGATTTTTTCCCTAGGGTTTCATTCCCCTTTAAGTTAAATTTAGTTAACCTACTTATAACAATGATTTATTGCGTCGTCTGCCCACAGTCCGTAAATTGTAATGGCAGAATGTAATCACTGCACTTTCTGAAAGGTCACACCCGTGCGTAACTATATACACAGTGCTGTCGCGAAGCGGTACGTGATGGACAGGTTTTGGGTCAAAAGTTGAAATTTTGATTGAACTTCACCAAGTCCATCCAAGCAATTGATTTCATATGAGTATATAACGTAAAATTGGAAGTTTAACATACATTTTCAAATTTCAATTAATTTTGTACACTGTTTTTAGCGACATTGAGGGGTGTTGCATTGAAAGTCTATGGGACTCCTTGTCAGACGCTAATGTTAGACTAGACAGAAAATTCTGTCTCTCGTTTGTTAGCCTCTTATCTTACTAACCTTTCATGACAGGAATTATTTTAGGGCTAAATTGATCACATTTTCTTCTTCAAATTGGCAACAATAATATTTTCCTTTAAGTGCTACATAGTCAGTAGAGGCGCACAGCCGATATTTGGGACTGTTTCCTATTTGGGAGACCATGGTTATCAGAGACTTAATGTCAACATGTTTGATAGCCTATTTGGGAGGCAGTCTCCCATTTAGGAGACCAATTTTCTTTGTTTACATTTGCGGCAAAAGGATCACCTTGGCTCAGGATGAAAATGTGATAAGCAGATTCCTCATGAAAAAGTACCCTTTTGGACCGTCTACTTTAAAAATCCACCGTCTACTGTTGTTTTCGTAACTTTTTTGTTATGATCCACACACAAAACAAATGGGCTTCTGATTTCCAAGGGGAAAAATTTTGACCGAGAAAAAGGATCTTGTTGTTGGTGTTGTTTCTATTGTCCTCTTGTTAGCAAAGTCTCCAATATCGGAGACTGTCTCCCAGATCGGCCGAGCGCCTCTACTAGTACTGATAGTTCTAATAAAAAGTAATGTCTTTGAAATCAACATACATGTAGATCTACCGGTACATGGTTCAGACCTTTGTCAAAAAGTAAAAAAATTGCCAATTTTGATTAAAAAAAATGATTCTGAACCTCTCAGTGTGTTGCCAATTTAAGGATTTTAAAGCTTATTGATTACTGTATTCTCTTTTTTTAGTTTTTAAAATTCCTGGCATCAAACGCAATATGTTCATTCAATAAAATGGACACAGTGTGTGCAGAAATTTTTGCTATCATGTATAAGTATGGTAGTGGATCCAGTGTCCGAACACTTTTCAGAAAGGCAGTGTATACAGCCACACGCGTGTGGCCGTAAGGTAGAGACACACGCGTGTGGCTGTATACACTCACCGGGCCTGAGCGTACAGCCACACGCATCTACTTAGACTCTACGCAGCGGCGCAGCAAAGTGCATAGCACGAGCGATGTGTACCGTATATTTTATGTAACGGTACATGTTACAAAACTTCATCATGAAGGTTTTATCTCTTGAAATTCACTGACATACAAACAATATTTTTACTTCATTTGTCATCAGATGACAATGAAGTAAAAACATTGTATATTTTTCTATGTCAGTTAATTTCAAGAGATAAAACCTTCATGATGAAGTTTTGCAACATGTACTGTTGCATAAATATACACATCGCTGGTGCTATGCACTTGCTACATGCCGCGCTGATGCGTAGAGTCCAAGTAGACGCGTGTGGCTGTATCCTCAGGCCGCGCGAGTGTATACAGCCACACGCGTGTGTCTCTACCTTACGGCCACACGCGTGTGGCTGTATACACTGCCTTTCAGAAAATCAACGATAGCAAATAAAATATCGAACGAATATCTGTCAAACTTACAGAATGAATGCTCAAAGTCCTACAGAAAAGAAGTTGATGGAATTTTAAAAAGACAATGTAGATTTAATACGATATTCCCTTCCGAGTGAACCCCTTCCCAACGACGCGGCCTTTTGGTCCCTTGAATAAAGGTACTGTATTTCCGAACGTGTCAAACCTATGGGAAAAAGACACAACCTTTGTTTCAATAGTGTGGTTTTCATACGCGTAATCCCACGCGTATGAAAACCCATTTTAGGCGCTTAACTTTACACGTTCGGTAATACAATCTGTTCGGAATTACAATCCTTGACTATAGTTAGTAGTATGGTCAGGGGTCCTAAAGCTACGCTGGTCCTAAAGCTACGCACCCCGCAAATACGCGCAATGCGACACATTCAACGCGCCAAACTTTTGGTGTGACTGAGCAACGAGATTATCATTTACGTTTGCCAAAAAGAATGAGTAAATTTCCTAAATACTTTTGGTGATATTATCACTATTTGCAAATCGGGATGAAATTCAGTCAGTCAGCTTAAAAATCAAGATTTGCATTCATTTATTACGTGTTCGTAGCTTTAGGACCCTTTCATTTTTTCGACCAAATTCGACATGGGTATCGACATCGACTTGAAAATTAATGTTATATTGATATTTGTCCATCATAATTTTCTCAGGAATTTAATTTAAGGGTATGAAGAACCAAGATATATAAAAGAAATTCGCATAAATCATTGAAAAGTGACTTTTTAGCCGCTGGAAACAAAGTGCGTAGCTTTATTTTAGGCCCCCCATCATATATTTTCTGGAGCCCTGAAATGAATCACAAGTTATTAATATTGAGCCAAACCACAAAATGTGGTCAATTGTCTCGAAAGGGTTAAGAGCCGACCCTTCCAAAATAAGATCAACTTTTAAAATATCATAACTTATTGATACCAGGGCAGACTTTCCCTTTAAGTTTAAGTTTAAGTTCAGCGGACTTTTAGAAGTCATCCAAGCAGCTCAGGCGGGCAACATAAACAGAGACTCGACACGGAGCGCAGCCGCGCCACCGGCAACTCTGGCTGGCCGTGCTGGCCAATATATGGTACCTCCTCCACTCTACTTGCTGCAGCAGCGAAGGCCGAAGGCAAAGTGCTTGCTGCTGCATGCCGACAGGTTTCTTCTTTGATCATCTAAAATCATTCTTGATTTAAAAAAAAAAAAAAATCTTACGGTCCTACCTACTTCCCTTTTTGACCTGCATGAAAATCGTGAAAATAGATAATACTTACGATATGTTCCAAGCTGAGCTGTAAGGAATGCAAGGAATGCCTGCTACCTAATTTTTGGAGAGTGGAACTCTGACTAGTCTCTTCCCCAAACGTTTTGGAACAGACATACGGTACTGATTAACTAATATTAGCAATATAAAAACAGTGCATTTGCAAATTGCGGGTTAATTGTGTATTCTTTAGACTTATTGTGCTCGTACCTTAATGCTTTGGTTAAGTATTAATGGCCAACATGAAACATGAATCGCACCTTATTTTTCTCCAGGGGCCCTTCAAAATCAATACGGTCAAAATTATGCCAAGTTGTGGGGCCAGGGGGGAGGCTGACATATCATGCATCACTTGTGAATATCAACCATTTTCAAAATTTGACACTTTTAAGTTGAGAAAAAATGCAATTTGTCTTCAACATACAGGTATATTAAAAAAACACACAAGATATAAAAATGCATGCAAATAGACCATTGCTTTGTCCAAATATCTGTAATTTCAAAATTTTAAGGGGGTGACTACCCAAGGCTATAGCCTCCAGCCCCCCCCCCCCCGCCTTTTTCTGCCATGGGCATATAGATAGGTAAAAAGAAGGGATATATGCATTACACCCAAAATTTTCCATCAGCTAAATTGCACACTTCTATGTTTTATGTTTACCAGTATAGGCACATTTACAAATCTGACAAACATTCAGGGTACTCGATTGAAGAATAACATGTAGATCTACCTGAAATCGGCCCTGTCTGCGCTGCAGATCTATCGAGTGAGAACGTCTTTTAACCCTTGTCTGCACTTTTCAATTTAATGATTTTATTTTTATCATTTCATAGCTATTATAAATTGGTTCTCTATTTATCTCAACCTCTCTCCATTATTTCTGCCTCTTATTCTCCAACTTACTTAGCTACATGTACCTCTCTTATTTTTTTTACTAGACAGATCAACATAACTTTTCTTCTCTGCTCTTTTCTTATATATGGTGGTTGATCCAGTGTCCGAACCCTTTTCAGAAAATCAACGATAGCAAATTAAATATCATATGAAAATCTGTCAAACTTACATAATGAATGTTCAAAGTCCTACAGAAAAAGAAGTTGATGGAATTTGAAAAAGACAACCTAGATTTAATACGATATTCTCTTCCGAGTGAACCCCTTCCCAACGACGCGGCGTTTTGGTCCCTTGAAAAAAGTACTGTATTTCCGAACGTGTGAAACCTATGGGAAAAAGACACAACCTTTGTTTCAATAGTGTGGTTTTCATACGCGTAATCCCATGCGTATGAAAACCCATTTTAGGCGCTTAACTTTACACGTACGGTAATACAATCTGTTCGGAATTACAATCCTTGACTATACATGCAACGATGCTCCCGTCCTTTTATTCTTCTTTCTACCCCCATTTCAATCTCTTTCTCTCAGTTTCAGTATCTCTAACTCTCTCAATCTGATCCATATCCCTTCTCCCTCACAGCCATACTACCTCAGATTCTCAGAACTTCACTCATCTTCTTTTGCATTATTATACCATACCCCCTCCTCTTTCTCTCTTGCTCCATCTCCTTCCCCTCTCTCTCCCTCCATCCCGGTTCCATGACATTTGCTCCTGCGACAATTGCTCCGGTCTAACTTTGCCATGTTAATCCTAAACCTAAACCTAGCCCTAACCCTAATCCTAATCCTAATCTTCACATTGCCCTGAACAAAAAAACAAATCATGACCTTGACCTTAACCTTTGACCTTTCGAGATATGGACGGCGGAGCAAATGTCGCAGGAGCAAATGTCCCGTCACCTCCATCCCATCTCATTTTTTTCTCTTAATCTACCACCACTCCACTTGCACTCTTATCCTGCCTCTCTCTCTCTCTCTATCTCCACTCTATCTAGATCACTGCCTCCCTTTCTCCCCCCCCCCCTTCTTTCCCACTCTCAGTCTCTCTCTTCCTTACTCTCCCCTTCTTTCCATATTATCTATCTCAAACAGACAAACAAAACCTTCCCTATAATAAACAGAGGACAAAAGGAAACAAGGGAGACTGCTGTATCAGTTCAATAAATCATTTATTATAATAATTATAACAGCATACTACACAAAAACAGCAATGTATGGGGACCATACTCACACAAAAACATTTCTAAAAATGTGTGTCACACCAAGACCAATTTTTCATTATTTTCTGGAATTCTGGATGCATCATCCCGCACAGTTCAAATAGCACTTTCTGATCTTATATCTGGGGATAATGCATCCTTCGTTTTCTTTTCCCCCCATTTAAAAGAAGACAGAAACTGTCTCATGCTCAGTGAAATTTAATCACATTGTCACGGCCAAATCTGATGTTATTTCTAAGATGAGAAGGCTGTGAAAATACAATTTTATGGATTTTCTCTTCAAGTATGACACTCGTGATTGGTCGCTGTAGTAAAGTTTGTGTAGATCCCATTCCTGTTGTCTTGTATGTATTGATGCTCGAAATGCAGAGGAGTTCACTTTGTACAAGATTGCATGACGAATAATCCTCCTATAATACACCTGCAGTAAGAGAAAGTGGGAAAAAATAGGTAAAGGTTGAGTTGAACTGAATTGAAAAAGGTATTTATTAAAAACCATATCACAGCTCAATAGCTGAATTACATGGATTATACATACATCGTACATGTATAGAAATACATCAGAGTCTCTTAGATCGACGGAAGTTGCTACATCCAATCGATGTATATCGTGGAAACTTGTTAGAAGTAACACCATCATAACAAACTCTCATTATAACAAGGCAGTTTTACCTAATCCACTTCTCTCTATTTTATTGGGTTTTTTTAGTGTTGATATAAAAAGGTCTCAATGTAACAAGGTCAATTCTCTACTCCTACACAGCCTTCTCGGCAGTACATAACACCTTGGCTGCTGATACAGAGGGTGATGAATTTCAGAAAATAAAAACAAATATGTAGATTCTCCCAACAACTAGGGTAATAAATCAGTCACTGCCTACTTTCAATCTTCACAGTTGTTTTGGTCCTCCCAAACCACCTCCCTGGGATGTCATAAGGCTCAATATGGACCAATAAATGTGTCAGTGTATATGTCAACCTGCAAAATTGCTTTGGTCCTCTCAGATCACCCCCATGAATTCGGTAAGCCATATTTCTGTCAATTTGAACCGTGTATAATCTATTTTTGCTGGGAAGCCAGCTCTTAAAGAATTTGTTATGATGAGGTTGCACCACTGTATATATAACTGGTGACTACCACATTAATCTAAACTGAACAACATCACATGAAAGAATTTGTACAACACAAGAGTATTTTTCATAATCAAGTACAATTTTTTGGCATTCCATGATTTCTCAAAAACATAATAATTTGAAATAAATTACCACATTTACTGTATGATACAACTGTTCTTATTGTGAACGAAAAACGATTGCTTTATGCTAAGGTAAATTTTAATACTAAACCCCCAAAAAAACATTTAAAAATTTAAATTCTCATAACTGTCTGGCAGGCCAGAAAAATCCATCCACAAAAAAAAGGCAGATATAAATTCGTAATAGAATTACAGTAATCTACTCTTAAGAAATACAATTTGCACATGGCATCAAGCCAAAAGCTGTTTTTATGACGTAATAGGCAAGTCTAAATATTCAGATTAACTTGCCAATCCTAAAATGACCTTTTAACATGGACAATATCAATTTTGCAAGCATCTCAGAATAATCCTAGCAAAAAAATGATTAAAGCTAAAATAAAGATTTAGTAATGGCACTGCATTTCCACAAAAGCTGGCTGACAGCAATGTGAAATCATTTATCAAGTAGTGGCTGGATATACTGAACCAAGAAAATATAAACTAACTGGACTTGCACAGTTCAGGATTCTTGCCAGTGTGCTCACAACTTGTATGGGGGTCTGGGGTCTGCTCGCTATTCATAAGGACCGCAATTCATAGAAAACCGCTATTCATTTAACACGCATTATGAATAGCGGTCCTTATGAATAGTTATGAATAGTGGTCCTTATGAATAGCGAGGTAATTTGTCCATGGTTTGCTCGCTATTTAGAAGGACTGCTATTCATATAAAACCGCAATTCATTTAGTCACGCGTTATGGATAGCGGTCCTTATGAATAGTGGTCCTTATGACTAGCGAGGTTACCCTGGGGGTCTTCAGGAGAGAGAGAACAAGTGAATGAGTAAATTACGCAATGCGTAATAAATGTCCCCGCCGGAAGTGCAGATCTGTGGAAATTAACTAGCCTGAACCTTAAAACTTCAGTGAAAAACTTTAGTGAATAAAAAAATAATGTTACTGCATGCAAAAGAAGAGAATACCAACAATGCATGTATACAACTGAAATATAAAACATGAAAACATTATGAACCTTCAGCCATTTTGAATAAATTTGCATAAATTTGCATGAATAATGAATTTCAAAATTCTGTGTAGAAGTTTGGAAGCCCCCACCCAGCCCTATCAGATAAAACAATCGGAATCAAAATCCGATGTGAAATAGAGAAGTAGCATTTTTCGTCAATTTTGAATAAATTTGCATAATTAATGAATTTCAAAATTCTGTGTAGAAGTTTGGAAGCCCCCACCCAGCCCTATCAGATAAAACAATCGGAATCAAAATCCGATGTGAAATAGAGGAGAAGTAGCATTTTTCGTCAATTTTGAATAAATTTGCATAAATTTGCATAATTAGGGAATTTCAAAATTCTGTGTAGAAGTTTGGAAGCCCCCACCCAGCCCTATCAGATAAAACAATCGGAATCAAAATCCGATGTGAAATAGAGGAGAAGTAGCATTTTTTGTCAATTTTGAATAAATTTGCATAAATTTGCATAATTAATGAATTTCAAAATTCTGTGTAGAAGTTTGGAAGCCCCCACCCAGCCCTATCAGATAAAACAATCGGAATCAAAATCCGATGTGAAATAGAGGAGAAGTAGCATTTTTCGTCAATTTTGAATAAATTTGCATAAATTTGCATAATTAATGAATTTCAAAATTCTGTGTAGAAGTTTGGAAGCCCCCACCCAGCCCTATCAGATAAAACAATCGGAATCAAAATCCGATGTGAAATAGAGAAGTAGCATTTTTCGTCAATTTTGAATAAATTTGCATAAATTTGCATAATTAATGAATTTCAAAATTCTGTGTAGAAGTTTGGAAGCCCCCACCCAGCCCTATCAGATAAAACAATCAGAATCAAAATCGGCCAAGAAATGACGGAGAAGTAGCATTTTCTAACATTTGAGCACACACGGACAGACGGACGGACGGACGGACGGACGGACGGACGGACGGACGGACACACACACGCACACACGAACGGAGCCCGTTTCATAGTCCCCTCGCGAACTTCGTTCGGCGGGGACAAAAAAAGAGCAAATTCTCAGGGCTAGATCTGAATGCATTCTCGCAACCTGAAAAATAGTTTTGGTCTTCCCAAACTACCCCTGGGATGCTGCAAGACTGCACACGTATTTCACTCGACTTGGACCAAGGGTAAATGAATTACTGCCGAGAAGCCTGCTCTAACCTGAATTGAAAAAGTTGTCCTAACTAGAAACGTGGATGCAGAGGTTATTCTTCCTCACTGAGCGGTCTTGCTGACTGGAATACACCCAGCTCTCTCATCCTCTCAAAGTCAGCCTGGGCGTCGTAGGTCTTGTAGAAATCAGCGTACCTCTTTTTCCTTGCATCGTACACTGGATGAACAGAAAATGTAAACAAAGTAAATTTTAACAAATAAAAAAAGTTATATGGCTACAAGCTCCCGAAGCTGCACTGCATGATATTATTTATAAAGATCATAATATCTTCCACAAAATCCAATTTTCCAGCAAATATGTTTAGTAAGACATTTCAACATATAATCTAGTACATGATGTACTCAACAAATTTGTACAAAATTAACTCCTCTGAAGAAACAGAACTTTCTTTCTTATGTGAATATACTCTAGTACATGAACTCCAAACTCCAAAGGAATAGAACCCCCTTTCTTGTGTGAAATGTTTCATCAAGCTATAAAATTGATCTGAAATCAATCATGAAATCACTCTGGTGAAATTAAACCCAATAGAATTGATCAGATCAAATCAATTTTAGTTTATAAGACAACCCCCTCAAGTCATCAAGACATTACAAGGGTTTCACTTTGCAAGTGTATCAATGGATAAGGGAAGAACAATATGAGGACAGGGGCAGTATTCTGAGATTCATTTTAAAATACCCTTAAAATATTTTTAAATCGGTATTCTGAGAACCATTTTAGCAAGATTTTATCTCATCTAAGACAAGCCCATTTATGATGCCGTAACCAATAAGAAATTTTGTTAGATTTCACTTTCATCATGCTCAGCCATTTAGAATTGCTCTCTGCCAGTCTCTGGGACAAGAGAGCATGAATACGCTATTTTTACAATTTTCAAAACACTTGCATCAAAGCACATACACGCTTTTTGCTAGGATTTCATGAAAATGACTAAGGTTCTTTCCAGGGTTTTAGAAGACCATGACAAGCATTATTTCAAGTGTGATGTTAGTTGGCAAAAATCTTGTCATAGAATTCGATAATCACATGAGAATTTTCCTTGAGAAATACAGTCAGTACTCAGTATCTTTTGTTTATTTTGATTGCACGACTAGCACCAAACTTGTCCAAAAATATCGCACTCATGCATTCTAGCGATAAGATAGCCCCTAACCTATTTCAAGTTTTATTTTGTCTTTCCCACAATATAATTGGCGTAAGCGTTTAAAGCTGTGTGTATCATGCATGAATAGGCATGCAAGAGGTAAGAGACTGAGATAAAATATGAGATAAAATCCAGGATAAAATGTGTTCTCAGAGTACGAAAAGATAAAATAAAAAATTTTAGAGATAAAATGATGCTCAGAATACCACCCTTGGACCACAAGTTTCATTCCAATCTTCCTTTTTGCCAACTAATAAAAACCGAAACTTACAAAAGACTTTGACGAGACCAGCTCCTACAATGGACAGGGCAGATCCAATGATGAAATGTCTGGTGAGGAAGCTCCTGAGAAGTCCTCTCATCTGTGGCCTGGGTAGAGCTGACATGGCTGATGATTCTGTCGAGAGAAGAATTCATAGGCTTGTACTTCATATAGGTGGACTAAGTTTAACTTAGTTTATTTGTTCACTGTTTTATAAAGCACCGAGTTTAAAGCTTTTCAATTCTGTACAAATTACTGCAATTCTGCAACAAAATGAATAAACAAAATTATTTCAGTCACGAAACGAAAATGAGAAATTGATTTCATATTTACGTGATTTATATTTATCCATTTAGTAACAGAAACATGGTACTTTTGTAGGATGAGGAGGCTGAGGCTTAGTGCTCTATAAATCAATGGACTAAATCTGTCCACTTAAAGGTAATAAACAGTAGTGGTAGCAAAATGAAAGTTGGCATGAAACTGCTCAAATATAGTCTCATTTTGTTTGGCTTCAATAAAAAGATACATGAGTGAGATAATCCGGTATTCTATTCATGATTTCCGGTGATTTTCAGTAAAATAATTCAAATGATCGAATATCAACGGTTACCTTATACCCTCGCTAAGGACCACCTACCCCGACGCTCCCGGCTCAACGGCGCATAGCGGTTCGCACACACTTGTTACACAGCCATTTCTAAACCATTTTTCTTCAAACAAACGTCACCTATGTTCGAAATTAATCATTTCACAACAGTGTATGTAATAATTTCCATTCCAGCTGACAAAGTAGTTAAATATCCAAAGCGCCACCTTTCCCACTACTGTACGATATAGGGGTGGGAGTTTCGGGTATTTTTTCAATTCGGGAACCCGACTATTTTTCGGGCGGGTTCCTGGTTACCCGAAAATGATATAACACGAATTACAAGCCAATATTTACCCCTAAGAAGCTACAAACACTGTGGGAAAACTCCTTTGTGTTTGGCAACTGAAATAAACCATTCGAGGAAAAAACAAAAACAAAAACAAAAACAACAACAACAACAAAACAGGCGGAGGAAATCGCGTGGGCGCAAGACAGGATAGGCATAAGCCGCCTAAATCTAATCTGTAGAAATTGTCTACCGTCTAATCATGCCAGCGCGCCAGCGCCTTAGGTAGTCACGCGCGGTCAACAGTCCCTCGCACATGTTTATCCAAAATACATGAATGTACATGTACTTATAAAAAAGGAAGGGGAATACAAAGAAATCTTATGAAGAAAAACTCGTTTGAGACAATGATCATGATGATTCTTAATAATTTTGTACGGGCAGCTCTTGGGAATTTTGACATCGTGATCGTAGAGATCGAGTCACTTACTCACTTTGTACACAAACTTCACTGTTCACACGGAGTATTGATTTGCCTGGCGAAAATGGCGAGCTTTCTGTAGTATCTACACTCCTCATACACTAATTATACACATTGCGAGTCCTCACGCACGCGGTCATCGTCTCACCGACAGTTTCATTCTCAATGTGTGATCAACCCGCCAATTATTGAAATTCACACACACATACCACTACTAGTACACATAAAATCATCAATACATGCCGGGTCCTCTCTCTTCGCCAGTAGCACCATTGATATCATCATCGATCATCATAATCATCAAAGACATCATCATCATATCATCATTATCAAGATAATAACATCATCAAAACAATTATCTTCATCAGACATCAAATATCATCATTCATCAAACTCATCATTCATCAAAAAAAATCGTAAAGCCAACATTTTCTTCTCTGTCCGACTGCAACTTCATCCTTTAACACACACATGCGATTCCCTTTTGAAATTCGATCTGTTTATACAAAGCGCCTTTCCGCCCAATGCCGCCGCGGTATATGAAAGGAAAAAAGAAAAAAGAAAAAAAAAAAGGCGCATACCTTCATTGGCTGGCTGGCATATGACTTGTCATGACTTGTTATTAACGGACCGCTCATGAAATGACATCACAAGCCCAATTTTATGAATGAAAATGTAAATCGCGCGCACTGTAGACATCCTTTGCTTCTCACAGCCTTGCTTTTCACTTTCGCATGAACAATGAAGGATATTATTTTGGATATATCGTTCATGTACTCTTAATCTGATTTCAGTAATTGGTAACTTCTTTGCTAAAGTTTCAGGATATTGTGACAGTGTCAGATCGTGATCGTCGATGTTAAAAATACCTGTTTAATAGTGTACGAGTTGTGAGATGCCACGTGCGAGTGTGGAGCGACTGTTGAATATGCATGAGTTTGTAAACTTTACGCCCGTTAATCGCTCATAGACTTATCGTTCACTGCAAAGAAGGGGGAGGGGCACTAAATGCAAATTATGTCATGGGTTCAATGAACCAATGAGCAGTCTCCGAATAGCGGCAGTGAGCTTTGCTCTCTGTGTATACGAATGTGTAAGGTTATGTTTCACAGTGAGTTGAACGAATCAAAAGCGCATCACTGCAATGGTGCGCTAGAGCGCTACATGGATTTTTTTTACATGTAAATAGTAAATGGCTGTTCGACGTTCATCTACCGCCTTGTCGTGTACATACATAGGTGATAATTAAATACTCATTTTCGGGTATCGGTTATCTGATATTTTGACCCGGGTCCCGAGGCTCTCGGGCGGGACTCGGGTACCCGGTTTTTAGTCCCAGCCCTAGTACGATACCTTTAAACCTGGACTAAAGTTACTATGCTATTATCAATACTGGCCATAAAGGTTATCAAAGGCCTTCAGGAGTGACACAGTATTCTGAAAACCATATGTGACCCGCCGCCTCAAAACCTACAATAAGTCGCACGGACCAGAACGTAGCAAACAGCCCAAAATAGTAAATTTGCTTGGATCAGTCGATTTTCTGTTTTTGATAGAAATGGGTAGTTTCATTATCATTCTATCATGTCTCAAGTTTGTGAGTCGTAATTCGACTTAGAAATATGTTTTGGGGGCATTTTAAAATGACTCCTTTTTTTTCACCTGTCGAGCTAAAAAATCGAAATCGCCGAAATCTGTTTTTGAAATACTTTCATTCAATGCCAAATTACTACTTTACCTCTACAGGTATTAAATTGATTTTTGGAGTGAGTAATGAATAGGTCCTCCTCAAGCAGCATGCCAAAATTCAGCCTAATTTCATAATCCCCTCATACCGGTTGCTATGGCCATTTGAATACCCAGTTTTACTTGGTCGCACACAGAGAGCGAAGGTTTAGCACTCTTTTGTTCCGAACTTAAATGGCCATTTTCTCTGAATAGGAGTTATTGATTGCTGGTTACATACTGATTCTGAATGTAAACTAGGCAAGTGATATACCATTGGAAAGCTTAGAATCTGTACTTTCAGAAAATGTATAAAACAAAAAATAATAATTTTGGCGACTTATTGCAGGTTTTGAGGCGTCGGGTCACATATTATCTTTTTTTTAAATCTTAGTGAAAGTATAGTCATTGTCATGAAAAATCTTAACCATTGAATTGATAGGACAAGTCACTGGTAAATCAATAAATGGCTGAGTACAACTACCACTAATATCTCGCATCGTTGCAAGCATAGACCACTCACACGTATGAAGGTACAGAGTGCGAGGTTATCTCCAATAACCTCGCACTCTGTACCTTCATACCGTGAGCAACTGCCTCCCATAGGCAAGTGTGTGATATCTTGCCCATATGTGTGCAGGAAAGGAGCAAGATCACCAACCAAAAACAGCCTGAAAATTTCACTTGATCAAGATGACAAAGATCCTATCAAAGGATCTGGCATGAAATTAGATATTCTATCATTCTAAAATGTAGAAAGAAGTATTTTCTCAAAATTTTGCCGATTATATTGGTGCTTTTACCTCTTCAACTTAGAGGTTGTGACAGGCCAAAATTTACACATCCCCATATAGTGATGGTCCTGTGAGCATACTGTACACAGCAGTATATAAGCATGCAAGATATTAGCACAATTAAATTCAGCATGCCGCGTTGTAGCATTGCACTGCCTTGTTGTACTCCGTTCATCTGCAGCACATTCAGTTGAGGCGATATTGGAGACTGTTTCCATCGCATGTTGTTTTCATTTCGCCAATGTTTTAGACTAAACCCGGCCAATAAAATTTTGTCCACATCGATCTCTACGATCGCGCACACAGAAAATTGGGACTTTTACGTGTGTGCGATAGGGACTGAATTTTTAGCAGCCGAATATTTTTTATTGGGGGGGGGGGGGAGATGTCAGTGCTCACTGCAATCAGAATATGTACACAATGACTTGCGATACCCCATTCCGCAAAAACTGACAGTAAATTTACGGATTTCATTTTTTAGAATAATCTTTTCCAACATTGGTGAGTTGAATTCCTTGTATTTCCTGGATACGTTAGTGTCTGTATTTGAAAATTAAATGCCAATTTTGAGTGAATGTTGGTGACTTTTGTGCAGTGGTGTTTGAAAGTGTTGACACAACAAGTATAGTAATGATGCTATGAGTGGCTAAGCCTAATACCCTTTTCATGGTTTTTATTACCCGAGTGAGCACGGTGAGTTTACGACTACATGGAAATGGATGGATGCGGGCCAACTCGGCACTAGGGTGAACTCGGCCTTGGCGGAAAATCGCGGCTGAGTGAGCCCAGCGAGTTAAATTGATCACAAACACTTGTGTTGAATTTCGCACTAATTACACATTTCAAAACACTTAAATTCAAATTATTTGATATCAGTGTGTAAAATGATTAGCAAAGAAGAAGTAATGTTGAAAATTTCAAAAAGTAAAATTATACAAACTATGAAATTTAAGGCTATAAAAAGGTAACTTGAAGGTAACCCCTTTAGATTTAGCAAACTCCAAGCTTGGTTTGCATGGCTCACAATATGTGGGAAATGGTGATATTTAGATCTAGATTTTTTTGTTGATATCCCCCTCCACACACAGTATAGGCATGGAGTGTACACTCTGTGGCCAGTACCAGGGGCATGTTTCTCGAAACCGTCATATGTCTAAGTTCTTAACTAAGTCAGCGCTAGTTCTCTAGTTGTCCGCTACGTGTTTCACGGAGCCGTCTTTACCAAGATGCATGACAACTTCCTAAGGACTTATGACGCCTCCAACCCTGTCATATCTTTTTTAGTCGACGTACAGTGCCATCAGTCCCATCACATGTTATTTATTGGGTAGATTATGGTAGGCAAAAAGTGACACTACATACTTCTATGCAACTCTTTCTGCGCATTCACTTTATCTGGAATTTATGGATGTTTATATTATGAAAGTTATATAAAATACATAGTGTTTTTGTTCAAGGCTTGTCTCCACTTAACTCTAGTGAATCAACACTCTTTCCACATTCTAATGGATAAAAATAAAAAAACAAAAACAAACAAACAAACAAACAAACAAACAACAATATAATTGAGGTCATTTCAATATGAAAGGAACTTTTTTTCAAATGAAAAAGAAAACCATAATAAAAACAATAACAATAATAGACTGACAGGAGATAGGCCTGTATCAAAATGTGGTGGGATTTGAAAAAAAAAAAAAGTTAAACCAAAACTTGTCAAATTAATCTCATCATTGGATACTGGAAAAAAAAAAAAAAAAAAAAAAAAGAAACTATTGACAAATAAATATTGGGCAAGAAAAAAATACAAGCCTTACTGATAAGCAATGGGAACTTGGAAAGTATTATAATCTAGAAAAAATATAAATTCATAACTGTTGCTAGGTATGTTTTATGTCAAAATGAATTTAGTAAGTCTCTTAACTTCTGATTGCAAAGCTATTTTACGATATGGGTCCTTCATATCTGATCAGTTAGCATGAAAAATGACGTGCTACCATAATAAACTTTAAAATCACATGTTACGTCTTATATAATAATTACAAGAGTGATTTTTGTGTGAAAACAAATAATTGGGCGATCTTCG
The DNA here is from genome assembly GCA_025618425.1 of Heliocidaris tuberculata. Classification (NCBI taxonomy): domain Eukaryota; kingdom Metazoa; phylum Echinodermata; class Echinoidea; order Camarodonta; family Echinometridae; genus Heliocidaris; species Heliocidaris tuberculata. Next base: position 9,857,722 of record CM046841.1, read on the forward strand.
TAAATGATTTCTATAAAGATTTCTTTGGTGAACTAAAATCCGACGAGGGAACTGTAATATGACACGGTAGGCCAGCCATAGTCATCAGCATATTCTCTGGTTTTCAGACCCATATCAGTGTAAACATAGATTATATCAACGATTTTTAAAATGAATACTTTGAAATATACGTGTTTAAACTTATAATATGAATATTTTTGTTCCATATCATACTCAAGCCCCAAAACATTATGTAAAACATTCAAAGCATATTATTATTACAATGAAAATATATGGGTTTATTTTTATAAACTATCAAATCACGACATCCGGGGGGTACCTATCCAACGTAAAACTGGCTCACCGATCATGAAATAAATCACTCATATTTTTCATTTTACAAGGGAATCCATCATGTAATTTACATAATTTAAAAATTATTTGGCATCTATTCTACCCTTCTACATTTTCTATTTTCTTTTATTCCCTAATTCATTCAAATATTTGCAGTTGAGTTAAATTTAGCTTTTAAAAATATATTGCAACCAAGGCTACGTGTCGGCTCCTATTCTCGTCGATAGTATCGATATCACGAGATGTCTAGCTAGTTAGCTCTTTGTGAAACAGTTTAGGAAGATCATGGACATCTCCGTAGTTGGCGGATAAAGTTATGACTGTCTTGTCGTTGGTTTCAAGAAACAGGCCCCAGATTGATAAGCCACAGAGCTCGTAGTCGTATAGACCAAAAGCTTCAGTCTCTCTGTATCGTCGGTTGTTCCGCTGAGACTGCGTCTGGCTCCACTAGACCTCCGAACATAAAGACTGAAAGACCGTACTAGCCGTAGTATGTGGCCAATCTCTGTAATCCAATACACAGATTGTGTGTGTGTGTTGGTGTGTATTGCCAGTGAATGTCGATATGCACTGTGCAGTGGATCGGACGTACGGTATCAAAAACTACAGCTATACCAGCTCGGTAAGTCATAATATTTGAACTTTTTATACCTCTGACATTTTATTTCTGTCATTTTAAATGGTCCACATCAGTGTAAAAATTAAAATTTCCTTCACGAGGGCTACTTAGAAGTCCACCTATTGTGTTCAGAGATTTTACTGCACTATGACCCATGGGCAGAAATATTATTTGACGGTGGCTTTTTCAAGAGTTTTGGGGGCTAATCGCCCTTAGCCCCCGCTTATTTTTTTTACTGGTCCACATTATGTATAGTTCTAACTAGACTCTATAGTAGATCTATATAAATAGAGGGGAAATGGAGAAAAAACAGTAGATCTAGGGTGGTTACAAAACGGCCGCTGTGCAGACCGGCTGATCGTACCCTTGCTGTGTACATAACGTCTTGCCGTCTGTCTATGGGGAAGGTTGATAAATGTCAGAAATATTAAAGATTTCCCCATAACAGACGGCTATTTCTGTCTACTCTAGTAGTAGTCGTACAGCTAAGCCTGACCCCAAATGGATGAATCTTGCCCACTGATTTTTTTTTTTTTTTTTTTTTTTGTACTTCTCTCTCCGTAGCTAGGGGGGGGGGGGGGGGGGGACTGCTTCCCGTGTGTGGCTTGATCAGTTGATGTTCAATGTCATAGTCATACTCATTAAAACATCAAGCCCGTGTGGCTAGCACAGGACATGGTCATGGCACATGCTTTCCTCGCCTGATGCTCCGGCGTCAAAGCCAACGGACATCCGCAAAGCAGCACCTCACCGGCTCAACGCAACCAACGCAACATCAGTGACAGAAACATCATCATAAACACATTGATAAAAACATAGAAGCTGAATTTGAAGAAACCATACATATGAAACAATCTATACTAAAATAGATGAGCATATAATCAATAATCAATTCACACTAAAAGTCGAATACTAAAACGATATTTACCGGTCTTTAATTCTCAACAGGACGTGCAATATCAAGAAATTAAAATGGCGACAATTAAAGCCCTCTACGTCACTATAATGAAAGGACCTTCATCAAGTTCTAGTTTTCTGCCAGTGTCTGCCACTGATCTAGACTATACAGAAAAAAAGTTCTGCTAAAGAAGATAAAGTAAATTAGAACCATTACCGTTTGTCATGTGTTTGAGTCTTTGATTTTACACTAAATATTATAATCGAGGAACATTTGTGGAACTTGCAGATATTTCAGGCAAAATATGACCCCCCCCCAAAAAAAAAAAAAAGATTAAAAAACAAACAAATAAAAATAAATAAATAAACCACCACAAACATAATACCACCACCACCACCACCACCACCACCACAAGGGGCGGATCCTGGGGTGGTAGAGAATTTTTTTGCCAGCCCTCCAAAAGTCACTCAGTTATCAGACTTTATGGGGTCCAGCTTTCCTCCATAATTCTAGCTCTGTCAAGTAAAAAATAAATGAATGAATAAATAAAAGGTTATCAGTTCTAAAAGAAAGCCGGGCACAATGTATAATTGTCTTTCAATTTTTTTTTTTTTTTTTTTTTTTGGGGGGGGGGGGTCAAAAGTTGTCAGGGAAATCTGCCCCCCCCCCCTCAGTGGGTATGCTAGTTTGGCATAGGCCGAAATTGCTCCCCCCCCCCCCCCTTAATCCGCCACTGACCACCACCACCATCACCACCACCAACTTGATGTTTACCGGAGCTATGCCAAGTGCATACAGTCAGGGGCGGATCCAGGATTTCGTATAAGGGGGGGGGGGGGGCACACAAATGCAGGATTTTCAACTTTGGGAAACTGCTTGGAGGGAGACCCATATTTTTTTGGTCTCTCGCCAGCCCTCCAAAAGTCGCTCAGTGGGGGGGGGGGGGTTATGGGGTCCAGTTCCCCCTCAATAATTCTCTGACAAGCAAAAAAAAAAAAAAAAAAAAAAAAAAAAAAAAAGGTTTTCTGGTCGAAAAGGGGGGGCACAATCGCAAATAGGGGGGGGGCACATTGCATTGTTTTCCCTCAAAAGGGGGGGGGGCACGGGCCGGGATTGCCCCCCCCCCCTGGATCCGCCACTGCATACAGTACTCCCATAACAAACAGAATTTATATCATGGATGTTCATTTATGAAAGTTTGAACCACGACCGAACTTGCCTTTACCCTTTCTTCTTATGCTATGTGCACACAAAAAAAAAAAAAAAGGACGATGACCGTTTTTTGGTTTGTTGGCTCTCAGAAAGTGCCTATATAGGTATAGACAGTCATTTTCAGCCTCTCTCAATATTTCCACTAAGGCATAGATCTGTTTCTAATTGTTCTATTCCCATTAAAGGGAAAATCCACCCTGGTATTTAATTGATTTGAATAAAAGCAGAAAAATGAGAAAAACAGATCAGTGAAAGTTTGAGCAAAATCCGATAAGAAATAAGAAAGTTATGAATTTTTAAAGCTGTAATCCTTCAAACACAACTTGGCAATTCCGTGACGTATCTTGCGGGCTCCTCTCCCATTTACTCAATACAGAAAACTTCATAAATTTTCATTAGTTTTCGATTAAGGAATAGATTTGTTTCATACAGGTTTTGTGTAAAAACATATGAGCAATGACTATTTCTAAGGTGCATGTATTTATGGTTGAATATTTTCTTTAAAGAAAAATGGAAATGAATGATTTTGGGGGTACAATCGGGGGGGGGGGGGGGGGGGAATGTCTCATTGAGATCTGTACATCATCAGCGTAAATCACTTTCTGAAAAGCACCCTATAAACGGGGATTGCAATAGGAATAGTTTTGATACCCTATAAACAGGGAAACCCGACTAATTAGATCTCAGATTTTTATAACCTTAACGACGACTTTTATATACGTGGTATTATATTTGAGGACAACATCATCATCATAGACCTTTTCTTTGCCAAAAAGGAACCGTAAAAGAAATTTAACCTAATTTGGAACACATTACAGTTTACTGAACTATATTTTCATCCCTGATTTTCATTTCACCTCTGAATTTGATACCCTTTTTCTTGCTTTTTGCTGTTTTTGATACCCTAAACGCCTAACTCGGATTACCCGCCTAATGCTGAAAAAGTATTCTTTTATCAGTTTTCGTGTACGCGGATGATGTACAGGCCTCAGTGAGATATCCCCCCCCCCCCGGGGGGGGGGGGTCCCAAATGGGAGAGGAGCTCGCAAGACACATCATGGAGATGCCAATTTGTGTCTGATTGATCACAACTTCAAAAATTCATACATAACTTTCTTATTATCGTATTTTGCTCAAACGTTCACTGATCTATTTCGTTAATTTTTCTGCTTCATTTAAAACCAACTTGTATTCAGGGCAGAGTGGACTTCCCCTTTTAAACCCAGTCTCCCCCTCCCTTCTCTCTCTCTCTCTCTCTCACACACACACACACACACACACTCTCTCTCTCTCTCTCTCACTACATTCATTTCCATTATATTTTCTTCCTGTCCCTTCTCAAAGGTTCAATCCACCTGCGCCCCCCCCCCCCAGTCTCTCTTGATCTATAAGTACCCTCTTTCTCAATTTCATGTACGTGGTAGAGGTACTATTCCCGTTTATGCTCTCTCTCCTTCTCTCTCATTTTATATTTCTCTTGAACAGTTCCATGCATTCTCTCGCTCCCCCTCTCTCAGTTTCCATTCCCAAATTTACATTTACACCCCCCCCCCCCCACTCTCTCAATCTCTATATTATTTTAATGTTTATCTTTCTCTTCCTCTTTTTAAATTCCATGTAGGTACTATTCCCATTTATGCTCTTTCCCCCTCTTATTTTTACATCTCTCTTGAACAGTTCCGTCTCACTCTCTCTCCCTGCGTTTGTATCCCAGTTTTACTCTCTCTCTCTCCCTTTCTCTCATTTCATATACCCCCCCTCTCTGTTTCTATATTCCCATTGTACTCTTTCGCTCTCTCATTTTATATCTCTCTTGAACATTTCCATCTCTCTCTCTCCCCCCATTTCTATTCCCATTTTAATCTTTCACTCTCTCTCTCATGTTAAATCTTTCTTGAACAGTTCCATCTCTCTCTCTCTCTATCCTGTTTCTGTTCCCATTTTACTCTTTCGCTCTCTCTCTCTCTCTCTCTCTCTCTCATTTTAAATCTCTTGAACACTTCCATCTGTCTCTCTCCCCGTTTCCATTCCCATTTTACTCTACTCTTTATAGTATCTCTATCTTCCATTTTTTTTTCTTTCCTAAATGTTTCCATATTCCCATTTCATCTCTCTCTCTCTCTCTCTTCATCATTTCATCTCACGATGTAGTGCTCACCTTTTCTCCCTTTCCATAAAATAGGAGATGAAACATGATCAAAAACAGGATAATTAGATCTGCCTTGCTAAACTACATGTATTTTATTACAAGAACATACTACATACACCAATGAAGTTACATAAGCTACGATCATACAGGACTTGTGATTGCAAAACTTTAAGGTAGCAAAACTTTGAGCTAACGAATCAACAACTCACTAAGAATGACGAAGTACATGGGCCTGAAACAACGATGCTCGTTCTGAGATTACAAGTCAAGCGATCGTCGTTTAACATGAATAAGGAGGTCATTCCCTTTTGCAGCCCTAAATTTTGAAGTTGCATGAGTATGCAATGAATTACAAAAGAATTATAACTGGAAAACTTGTGCAGATATGAAAAGAATCATAATTTGCTTTTTATTAATTAATAACAATTTGTCATCTCTTTATTTTTTCAACTCGAAAAAAAAATTGCGTACTTCTAAAAATCATTTTTCGACCGTTACTTTGCGTTGATTTCTGAATAGCTTTCTCTGCAACAAAAGCAAGATTTCCATTTCTTACAAAGAAGTTATAGAACTTGTGACCTTGAAATTTCATAGGCAGTATCTACCGGATGTCTATTAAACCTCTGCAAAGTTTTGTGAAATTTTGTGTAAGTCTGCAAAAGGGATGAAGTACCTTTAACAATGAGTCTGTTTATTCTGTCCACATGGTCCATAACTAAGA
>CM046841.1:10468653-10632246 GCA_025618425.1 Heliocidaris tuberculata
TAGGTTTTTTCGAAGAGTAGCGTGAAGAGAGCATTGAGAGGGTATGTCCAGATATTCTTTTGTCATTTCGATTGCGTCAATACTTGCGCTAATCGAGCCTGTAAGGGAAATCAACCCATACGTTAGTTATTAAACCGATTACTTGCACTGTTCATTTTGCGATCACTTTTGCGAAAAAATATCATTCTTTCATGACGCGCAAATGGCCGTGCCATGTAGTCATTGACGCGGTCCTAACGTCAGCAAGTGACGCCTCTTGTGAGCTGGGCTTAACTTCCACTCTCGAGATTTTCTTTAACTACATAAACGAATTTTGAAGCTTAAACAAACTTAGACTAAAGAACTAATGCCGTCATGGCTTTTTGCAAAATAATGTAGGTATTGGTTTATATCTACTGAAATATACAATCGTTAAAGCGGTCCATTTTATCATAATGGTGCATGGTTCCACATAATGACGCCGTAATGTCACAATGCTGCTTGTTTGCTGCAACCATTAAAACCATTGACATAACTTTAAGTAAAGCTAGATATTTTGAAACGAGGAAGAGGGAAAGCAAGTGTTAATTGCAACTTAACTAGATACAAATTAGAAAGCTCTGGATGTCCCCTTTAATAAAGTGAGTTAATATGCGTGTGCTCGTGTGAAGAGCTGTGTAATGTGTTGCCATGAAAGTGAAACAGTGTAAGTACAATATTTGCTATGATCAAAACCACTGTGGACAAGCATATCATATGCTGTCATTAAAATACTATTTACAGATTGCATTCCAAAAGTGATATTCTCAAACTCATAAATGTTTGCTTTATATGACTTAAAAGCGTGTTTATAAAACATACAAGATGATTTCATAAATTATATGCAATTCAACGATGAGAAGCGAGTGCATGTTAGAGTAGAAAATGCTCTTGCAAGACGAAGTACTTCCTGTAATTTTTAAAGTTAGAGGGGAAGTCCACCCTTGAATTCATTTTATTTCATAAAAGCAGAAACATTAGAGAAACATATTACTGAAAGTTTGAGCAAATTCCGATAAGAAAAAAAAAAGTTCCTCTCCCATTTCCTCAGTAGGCCTATACAAAAATGTCATAAATTTTCATTTTCTTAGTTGTTGGTGATGGAATAGATTTATTTCATACAAGTTTTGTGTAAACCATATGAATATATAAACGCTGCATGCATAATTTAATATTTTCTATAGAGAAAATGGAAATTTATGATTTTTTTATTATTATTTTTTTTTTTTTTAGTACAGGGCAAATGGGAGAGGAGCTCGCAAAATACGTCACGGAGTTGCCTATTTGTGTTTGATTGATTACAAATTCAAAAATTAATAACTTTTTGATTTCCCATCGGATTTTTTTTCTCGCAAACATCCATTAATCTTTTTCTTTAATTTGCCTGCTTCCATCAAAACCAACTTAATATGAGAATGAACTTTCACTTTAACCTTCCTTCTTATAATGAAACTGCATTCGAGGGAAACTGGCCTGATGTGATTCTCGATTGCTTATTATTCAGTAGTTCGGTTGTGTTAAGCAGCAAAATGTGACGGACGAAGACGTGCCATGTAGAAAGCACAATCAATTAAAAAAACCACAACTGCTTTGCATATGGACGAGCGCGTGTGAAGTATGCGCTCAGGACTACGAACTCAATTTCCTATCACTCTTTATTTGCTCATCATACAATTGTATATACCAACATTGTTTATCAGTATCATTTATCTGTAGTCTTGAATGTTCTTTAGGATGTGTTAGTGTCTGTCTGTGAGAATTTACTTTACAACATTATCATAACGCATTGTAATCTTTGATCTACGACAGCGATAACCAACAGTATAAAACTCTATACCAGGAAGAAGTCGTGATGATTAAATAAAGAGCCTCCTTCAATTTGAATCAGTCCCAAGTACCATATCCTGAGTGAAATATTACACCGCTTTCGCACAGACAACATACCTGGCATACGAACATGCATGCAATTATTTCAAATAAACATTTTCAGTATCCGTTCGAGACTTGAGCGCTTCATCAGCGTCACGTTGTTCCATCGGTCAGTATTTCATTCGACTGAACATTCATCATCTGGACACTGAAAATTGTTACACGGTCCTTCAAGATGACAGGACGCTTTCAAAGGTAGGTGAATTTACAGTTTTCTTATTCATATGAAAGAAGTTTAAACCTTTTTGGCATCTGAAAGAGCAGACATATGTTCACCCCTCCTATACCACATGTACAAGGAACTAAATTTTATCATCAAGTGCAAACCGACTCCCTCTAACCCTGGGGGCGGGGGCGGAGATTTTCCTTGAAGTTTAGATCACTATCGATATAGATATCATTCTGTTTTCAATGCTCTATTATAATTCTCTCTCTTTCTCTCTCCCCCTCTCTCTCTTTCTCTCTCTCTCTCTCCCCCTCTCCCTTTCTCTCTCTGTATATATATCTGTATATCATGTATAATCATAGTGTCACTACTTATTCATTGGTTTATACTCAGAAATCCCTTTCTTAAGTTTTAAAATGGAGGAGACATATATTCTTCCTGATTATTAGGTAACATGTTTTTTTTCTTTTCCATCCCTAAAAAATAAATCTGCAGGTACATCATGCATGGAGAAATAGGGCATTACATGTCATTTTATCACAAAATGAATAAAGAAGAACACCCACATGAAATTCCTCATTGCGACCGAATTGTCACTGGGAGTATCCTCATGCTATTAGTGATCTAAATTTCAAATGTTATACAACTTTGTTATTCCTTGTCCTATTAATCGCGCATTTTAACTAATCTATTTCTTTTTTTCGTTTTTTTTTCTTTTACAACCTTTTCATTCTTTTCGAAGTTGCAGGTAAATTAGTCTTATCAGTAGCGTGGCTATGCTATACGGTGGGCACGGGGGGCATAAATGTATATAGAAAGAGAGAGAGAGAGAGAAAGAGAGAGAGAGAGAGAGAGAGAGAGAGAGAGAAGGAGGAATCCCTCCCGCACCCCCAAATTGGTGACCTTGATAATTCGCATTTAATCAATCGAGTAAGACCGGTAAACCCCCCCCCCCCCATCCCTCCATCATGCTAGTGCATGACTTGAATGACTCTACGTCGCAAAGTTTTGTTCAAGTAACAAAGATCAATACACTTTAAACAAACACAAATCTTTTTTCACTCTAGACACCAGCCTTCATCGCGTATCAGTGTGCTTCTGCTTGGAATTGCCATACTTTGGGCAGAAACAGTGACATCGCAAGAAACAACGACCTATGATGGAACTTCAAGTTATAAAGATATTATAACAGGAGACTCAACGGCAAAAACGTCTGAGGCAACTCCAACCCAGGAATCTTCCACCACGACCAATGCAACCACAGGGAAGGCGTCCACGACCATGGCAGCAGGGGTATCCACAGCAACGACAATCATGACAAGGATCCATGGAGAGGAGACCGGACCTAATCAGGATCAGGACACCGATTCTAATGGAACTAACGAAGAGTCTGCTCCTCAGAAAATAGGTTAGTGAATCAAGATAAAAAATAATATTTAGAATAGGAAGTAGACAGGGGAAAACAACAACAACAACAACAACGAACAACAAACACCATAATAAACTAAAACAACAACCCAAAGGACGCAAGTGCGCTCGATCAGTTTAAAGGGGGTGGGGGCGTCATTAGATATATATACCTTTTCCAGTAGAAAAAGGGGCACTTCTCTACATACATTTTAACACAAATTCGTTGAAAGGGGGGAAAAAACAAGCAAAATGAATCAAGGAATCTCTGTCAGTTTCAAGGGGGGGGGGGGGGACGCACGCTAACAGGATGTACTTTTCTTTACAAATTGGGGTACTTCCTTATGTAAATTTTTAGCACCAAAACTTTTTATACATTTCCCAAGGTTCAAGGGTCATTTCTTTTCTTTTTCAACATACTAGGTGTGTGTTTTTTTTCAAGAACATAACATAGATATAAACAATTGGATATGAAAAATATCACACAAAATTACATTTTTTAGTGTTATCCATGTTAACAGTGACTAATAAAAATGACACTAAGCCACCCCACTATAAAGAAACATAAACCATGTAAGTGGAGGGGTCTAATGAAAAGCACAGCCTGTGTTTTACGGTGCTTTGTTAAAAAATATCAAGTGACAATAATACTCTAGATATAGGTTTAAAGAAATGGTATAGTATTTTCTGCATTACCTGCAGTGTCAGAGAGAAACATAAAGTGGGTTCAGCTCATCATTTTGACATGTTTTATTTATTGAAATAATTTCATTTAATGATGATGTTTTACTTTAGCTGACTGCTAAGAAATTAAGTGTATACTTGTTAGTAAGCAACCAGCGGATCAACAGCTTTAAGTCCTATCTGACGAACTTCGTAATGAGTATCATTGCCTCATCAAAGAGCACTTTAGCCTTGACTTGTTTCCGAACCCAAGACCTCCCTGTTATGCCCCCTCCACTTTTTTGAGTAGACACGTAAAAAAAAAAAAAAATGTCGGAAAAACGGCTCGAAAATTGTCATTAATGAGTGAAATCAGACCAGCCCACCCCCCCCCCCCCCCCACTTTCAAAACCTTTCCCGGCCCCTGCACTGAGCCATCGCCCCTCCTCTGAGTACTGCTGAAATTGATTGACCTATGACCAACTTGACAAATCACTAAATTAAGTTTGATATTTGCATGTTCCAGGATTCTCCGGACGAAGTACTGAAATTGTTTGACCATTGACCATCTGGAATAACAAATGACTATTAAAACGAACTTTGGCAATAGCACGTTCCAGGATTCTCCGGACGAAATTGAAGTAAACATTGATGAAATTTACTGAAAATATTTTGTTAATAACCTATATTTAGAGACATTTACGCCATATAGATACAAGTGTAAATAAATCATAATACACCTACCCTACTTTCCCTGCTGCATGAGAAAAAGCATGTTGGTTCATCCAGGGGCGGCGCTACAGGGGGGGGGGGGCAGGGGGCGGCCGCCCCCTATCATTTTTCAAGCGAGCAAAAAAAAAAAAAAAAAAAAGAAGGAAGGGGGGGGGGGGGGGGAAGGAGAAAGAGAAGGGGAAATGGAGAAGAGAAGGCTAGGCCATGCAATTATGACATAACTGTTATAGTCCTATTTGTTATTTCAAGACCCTCGACGTTGCTATACGCGTCATTTTGCCCCCCCCCCCCTATTTAAATACCCTGGCGCCGCCCCTGGCGCCATCCCATCAGTTATATTTTTCATTGATCATGTTGTTACCCCAGGGTCCATGGCCATTGCAGGCTTATGTCTGGTTATCATAGCTCTTCTGCTCATCGCTGTCAACGGATATGTGCTCTTCAAGTCAAGAATGCGGTATGTTTTTGTTACATTTGAATAGTTTATCTATCAGTGTTACTTCCTGGTTAGCACATCATTTAAATACTATTGTACAAAATGCGTTTAAGAATAGAATTCAAACAGAGCCAGCAATAGATTTCAAGTTTCTGTACATTTTAATGTCTCGTTGTTGTTGTTGTTGTTTTGTTCCTTTCTTTGTTTGTTTCCTTGCTTTTATTTCTATCTTTCTACCTTTCTTTATTTTTTTAAAACTATTTTTTTAATTTAAAATTTTTTTTTTTTAATTTTAAATTTTAAATTTTTATTTCATTTATTTATTTATTTATTTATTTATTTATTATTATTATTGTTGTTATTATTATGTGTTTTTTTTTTTTTGGGGGGGGTGTCATATTCAGGCGTAGTAGAATTTAAGACCATGGATTTACTACGACATAAAAATACAAAGTCCTGTTATATTTGACTATATGAATAACATGCACATTGCCCTAGACTTTCTTCAGTATGTTATTTCCATAATTATGATGAATTTTAAAACATTTTACTATAAACCTTAACAATACAAGACGCAGTGGTAATGATAAGATATTATCCCATTGATCCAACTCAATAATATCTTGTCATGTTTTCTTGTTGATTAGATTTACATCTTTACAAAATAATATCTGAGCTCATAAAAATTGTTAATATGAGCTCAGATATTATTTTTTTAATTCCCAGACATTTGTCTTTATTCAAGTCTTGCACCTTACAGTTATGCGCAATAGGTCAATGGTGTAAACATATTTATCTAATAATACTTAACACTAAGAGAAGTACACGAATTTGGGAACTATGAATCGTCTAAATCATAGAGTCGATGAGTCTCGTTTTTCTTTAGTTTTCTTTGTTAAAACAGGTGTGAATATTACCAAAAATGTCTACTTTACATACCACTAGAAACAGCTACGGTTTTTTTTGAGCTATTAGTGTTTTTATGTTATAGCTCACCATGTAAACAGGGTGGCCTAGAAAGAATGCAACACGTGAGATCTACAATTTCGAAGACATCAATGACACAACATCATTAATTGTTATCTTATCAGGCAGTAAATATTTTTCCGAGCAAAAGGACACCAACATCATCAATTTGGGGTAAAGGCGTTTTGATTCTATGGTTATTCTTGTGGGGCAATGTCTTTTGCTTATATCAACCGTAGTCATGCTTAAAGCAACGAGAAATGTTAACATGACGGCTTCCCATACCATCTCCGTTTCCTTCCAGTTGTCTTCGATATGAAAGTGAGCGCAGTCGATGCATTTGTCAACAAAGGTGACTGTATGGCAAGCCATCATACATATTTTTCCGCTGCTTCAAGCATAACTACGATTCCAAAAGTAGCAAATTTTGATAACGACATTGCCTCACAAAAATAGCCGTAGAATCAAAAGGTTTTACCCAAAATTGAAGATCTTTTGCTCAGAAAAGAATTTCCTACCCAGTAAAATAAAAGCTATTGATATTCTGTCAATGAAGTTGCAGACCCCAGGTGCTGCATTCTTTCTAGGCTTCCCTGTAAAATATTATCTTTATTTCAAAGTCTTGTTGGTTACTTTGGAATATTTCCGTCCGCTCGCTATTCATAAGAACCGCTATTCATAGAAAACCGCTATTCATTTAACACGTGCTATGAATAGCGGTTCTTATGAGTAGTTATGAATAGTGGTCCTTATGAATAGCGAGGAAATTTGTCTATGGTTTGCTCGCTATTCAGAAGGACCGCTATTCGTACAAAACCGCTATTCATTTAGTCACGCGTTATAGATAGCGGTCCTTATGAATAAGTGGTCCTTATGAATAGTGGTCCTTATGACTAGCGAGGTTACCCCCATTTCGGTGCTGTCGCTTTAACGTATCATGTATCATTTCTGTTAACATCATCTTCCAGCTCTTGCACCTCAAAACGTGGGATATTTAAAATCCTGCCAATGTCTGTCATCAAGAAAGATGAGGACGACGTTGAAGACAATTTCAGGGAGGACGCTGACGCCGCCAATAAGACCGATTCTTCGACTTCGCTGACCACCAAGGTATCCCCCGCCGACCAGGCTGGAGACCAGAACGGTGACGTGCACGTGAAGGTCGAAATTATCGAAGTCGCAGGGTCCTCTACGAAGGAAAACGATTACGTAGAGGCTAACAACCCTGCAGAGAATGCCGACGACAAAGACGTCGCTCCCGCCGCTGTCGTCGACGGAAGCGACAAACCAGAGGAGGAAAGAGTCGAGAAAAAGAATGAGACTGTCGTTACAGTCACCGTAGAGAGCGGTAATGGAAGTCAAAGCGAACAACTGTGATATATAATTTATTTATTTTAAAAAATTAATTGTTCATACTTTTTAGCGCACTTTAATTTTAAGTGATTATCATGCGAATCCAGATGACTGTGTAACAACAAAGTTTTTTTTTTATACAATGTATAGCTCATAATTATTGGATTCTTTATAAAATTCCTGCATCTGATTTTTGTTTAATTGGTGGAGGATATTTTTGACCACTTGCATGAAATGTATTTTTAATTTAAGTCTTTCACTAATTTCGGGAAATAATGAAGAATCCGAACCCCTTCTGAGTACCTGTAACTTTTTTTTTTTCATTTATGGTGCTCTTTGCAGGAATGATGAAAACTGAAGTTTTATGTGTTCGCACAGTCAGAATTCCACCATCAATGAAAGTAAATGCAATTCAATGATAGGCAAACTTATCCGATCTGGCGATCTGTCATAAGTGACTGTCATAATGTAAGTGAAGGAATCACGTACAAAAAATCTCTAGAATTAATGTAAAATGTATTTTATATTATAAGGTTTTATAAGGAATGCAAGCAAAAACAATGATACATTCATGTAAAATGCATCACTTGAGATTAACACTGATGATGAATGCTTTAAAAATTTTAAAGCGAAGTTTTCATTTTAAGATTGAGGTGTAAGATTAATGAGATACATAGTGTATCTTCTTTTTTTTCTGAATAATCCTTTACAGAGGTATAACAGCGTTATGAGTGTTTCCTTGGAAACTGGCAACGTTATAGGTTCTCATATTATTGTAGTTCTCAATCTTCTTTGAAATGGCATGGCGAATGTTTAAAGGAAAGTACATGAAACAAAATAAGGTAAGGATACAAAATATTTATCCTTGCATTTGCTGAACAAAGAACAAAATAATGGTACAGTAATTTTCATCAGATGAGTATACTCTTTTTATAAGTTCCCGGATTCGTCGTACAGGGTATTTATGCATGTTCCTATTCTGTAGAGGACTATTATATGACTACTATTGTAACAATGTTTTATATTGCTTTCACTACACAGTCTGTCAGTTTGTTTCCCTTTTAAAGCCTTTTGACAGACGATTGAATGATAATGTACAGGGAAGGAAGGAAAGTTTATTTGTCACAGAGCCAGAATGTAAGACGATCCATTTGAGCAACACCTTCTTATTACGAACCATTTCCTAGTTATAGATATTCGTTTTTAACTTCCTCTTTCATTTTCTGTTCGTGAATCCCTCGATTTCTTCAGTAATACTGTACAAATAGACTGTAAATAGTCGACATAACATCTGCTTGAAAAGGGCGTCGGTAGGGGGCCGGGGAGGGGGGGGGGGGGAGAGGTGTCGTGACTTCCCCGTGGGAATTTTCTGTCGGCAAATACGTAATTTCTTTTTTTTTTAATGTCTGCAAATCTTAAAAATTAAAGATTTTATTTTTTTGCTCGCTTGCTTCGTCGCTTGCATGCTTGTTGGGTGAAAAAAGGTAAACACCTCTCGGTAAATTTGTGAGTCCGACTTCCTCTCCCCCATTCAAAATGGTCTAGCCACCCCTTGCCTTTTTCCCTTTTTTTTCTTTTTCTGCAGTATCTAGAATATTGAGTTCTCTGACCTTGCGATATATAATGTTCTGCTATTTATACTGAAATCTTTACGAAATATCGCCCTCTTTCGACATGGTGTACGTATTTATTTTTCTTTCATTCATTTTATTCTTCTGTTGTTGTTTTTTTGTGGGGGGGGGGGGGTGAGCTTATCTCACATTATGAGTAGTGGTCAGTGGTGATAGTGTGTTCTAAAATTATCATTTTTGACAAATAAACCAAGACATTGCATTATTCTAGGATTTGCTCTGACAGTGAAATTCAGTATCATAATAAAAGAATGTGTTTGTCGGGGTTTTTTTTTGTGTGCAAGGTATGAACGGCATAATCGTCTGCGGGGTGATAAAACCTGATAACTCAATTTTAACTTTAAAAAAGCAAACGTTTTGAACCTGACGACAAATTCGATGTTTTGATAAAGCCAGGTAACACGCATCTGGGAAAAAAAGATAAAAAAATAATAAATGAATAAAAATAAATAAATAAAAATAATGATAATAAAATAATAATAATATATGAAATAAAAATGCCACAGGCACCTGTATAAGGAAGGTCGTCAATAGACTTTTAATGCTAACATGAAAGTCTTGCAACTCTCGTAAAAATGTATAACTTTTTGAGTTACGGAGTTTTATCACCTCGCCGACGATGTATGTAATGTGTTCAACATATGCATTCAAAGTGATATTGAGGCAGGCTTATTTTTATGTGAAGAGGAGGGAGGCAGTTGGCACATTTTGCATTATTACCATGGTAACGGTCACATTAGATGTAAACAACACTCGAAATAACATTCTTGTAGACATACGTCATGAGAAAAACATTGCCTCATTTCAAGGCTATCATAGCATGAAGGAGAGCGGCTGCTGATACATAAAAAAAGCTACTTAAAAGGATTTTTATTGATTTAGGTTTTTTAAGGGGGCGGTGTGTAGCACTGCAAGTGGCCCTCATTCGCATCATTTTTAACTGTTCTGGTAACTCTTACCCAGATCCTACCGTAGCACTGCTTTTGGCAGCTCCGGTACATGTTTAATAATTTCTGGATATGCCAATGAATAATTTTATGTTTTAGAAATTAGAAGTATGGAATGTATATTTCGGGCCGTGTTTGCACAGTGTATAGGCGGTCACGGTAGTTTTGCAATACTTTGTTTTTTCAAATGAAAAATAAATTACGTTAAAAGAATGCAAACAAACAAAGAGACAAACATTATGTCTTTAAACCATTAAGAAATCAGATCTTATCTCCAGTGGAAATTTTGATTCTCTTGTGGGGATGGGATGGGGCCCTGGGGGTACAAGTTCGAAAAAAAAAAATCCTCTGACAGGTAGTGCCTTTCGGGTTTGAAATTTGTGAGGTGGTAGCACAAGAACAGCTTTTTGAAGGGACATTTTTATGTGACTGTGTATTGATTAAATATGATTACATTTTGCCTGGGGAATCCTCCAGTGATTACAGTAATGAACCCGTTAATCATGAGTAATACCCCAGTCACACCTCCAAACCGATACCACAACAATTCCAAAACGACCGATTCCTTTCCCTACGAGGTATCGTAATTTTTTATTCGGTCTGTTATCGGTTTCGCCGGTGTGGCTTGGGTGTAAGCCTGAGCGTATTAAAAATGGAATGTCTATATCATTCTATTCATATGAAGATCTCGATGGCACAATCTAATTTGATTTGGTATAAATATGTATTGAACTTAGTTCATAATTGTTGTATATATATCGTGTATATGAATGATAATAATCTAGATTATTTTGAAGAAAATTCTCTTTTGCGTTTGCATTATTTATTATTTAGAACTTTGAAGCGTCAACATACGAAATACATTTGCAATAAACACAGAGCACATGTTTGTTGCATTGTAACATTGTTTAGGCCTACTGCATTTTAAGTAATTTATGGATGTATCCACTCTAATAATGAGAGAAAGAAACAAGATGTATTTACTCTACATAACCAAGGAGTTATCATAGAACCAAGGAAGTCTCCTCACTTCCTTAAATGGAAAGTCCACCCTGATTACAAGTTGATTTAAAAAGAAGGAGAAACATGAAAAACATAGATCAGCAAAGGTTTGAGCAAAGTACGATTACAACTAAGAAAGTTACGAATGTTTGAAGTTGTAATCAATCAAACACAAATTGGCAACTCCGTGACGTATCTTGCGAGCTCCTCTCCCATTTTCCCCGTACCACAAAAATCATTAATTTCCATTTTCTCTAAAGAAAATATAAAAAAATACATGCACCTTATATATATATACATTGTTCATTTGTTTTTGCACAAAACCTGTAACAAACAAGTCTATTCCTTCTTTAAAAACTAAAAAATGAACATTTTACGAGATTTTCGGTACTGAGCTTATGGAAGAGGAACTCGCAAGATATGTCACGAAGTTGCCAATTTGTGTTAGGTTGATTACAAGTTCAAAAATTCATAACTTTCTTATTTCTTTTCGGATCTTGCGCAAACTTTCACTATTATCTGTTTCTCTCATTTTTCTTCTTTTTATTCAAATCAACTTAATCCCAGGGTGGAATTTCCCTTTGAAATAGAGGTCCACGGGATCTTGTATTGTTGTAATTTTTGTAAATACAATAAGAAGGCCTAAAATATAAACTATAATGTCGAGGAAAATAACCAACTTAAAGATGAATTTACTGTACATACACTCTTTAATTAGAGTTTCCGGGTATCATTAATATACCCCTCTTGGTCTGAAAAATACAGACTATCATGTGAACTTTGACTTGACATAATGCTACGTTTGTAATTGAAGCCACATTTGTTTTTTGTGTTTTTTTAATGTAATAAATGTGTACATTATTGGAGTATTTGTACATGACTTTGTGTCAATAATTTAACAAAATATGTTTGAGTTTTGTGGCAAACTCACCTGTTGAATGATTATGTTTATGATTATGATTATGATTATGAGTGGGAGGTTATTGACAGCTGACTACGAATTACCTTTCCGAAAGTGGTATGGCAGTGGAAGGATGAGGGGGGGGGGGGCATGTACTCCCTTTTAGAATGGTGCGAGAGAGAGAGAGAGAGAGAGAGAGAGAGAGAGAGAGAGAGAGAAAGAGACCGAGAGAGAGGGAGAGAGAGAGAGGGGGGGGGGGGGGGGGAGGGTGGGGTACAGTGAAAGGAAGATGATAAGCCCCTGTCATACCACACGCTTTACCCTTAGGCAATGATAAAGTAACCCCATTATAAAGCACGGCGCCCCCGTGACACTCGTGCCCCTTATAGGCCAGGAGCCTGTCCCGAAATAGTCACCCCATTTTACCCATAAGATTTGACCCCGTAAAGTTACTTAGACCATCTAAGTCATTGACAAAAAGGTTGTCAGCCTGACTGTAGCCGCCGGGTTTAGCCCCCAGAGCCCCCAAAAGAGACCCCAAAGTCGGGTCGATTTCACCCCATCTCACCCATGCACCAAACTTTGTCAGTAGGAAGTAGTATGACTGGACATTACAAAACACAAAAAACTGACAAAGATTTCTGTCGGGATGGGGTGTCAGACGGCCCCTAAAAATTGGGGTAAATTTTTCCCCTTAAAGTAGATATTCAAAGCAAATCACAAATATGCTCAATAATGTATCTCTAGAAACTAGAAAGCTTGCAGATGGTAATCGTATAAGTTGTACGTTAACTGCGTGTTTGATGATTAAAAAATAACACAAATAAAAACACTTCTCAGCATCTGGCATATCCGAGCGATTCGCCAGAAGTATACCGATGTTTTCGTGACGTCACATCAGGTGCCAATCCTGCCTAAGCAGACGACGTCCTATATCAAGTGAACGTAACTGCAATGCAATTACTTTTAAATTATTAAGAGTTTGGTTTGTTTCACCATGACCGTATTTCACATCATTCTAAAAGGGAAGTGAAACCGTTTCTAGTAACTAAAATCTTTTGTTTGTAAAAAGTCATGATAAGGGTCAATGATCAATCAAAGAAATCACACTTTCGAATTGTAAAGCCCGCTGAATTATAGCATGGGATGGTATTCGTTCCCTCTTGAAATGCCGACATGCCGCGGTGCATGCAGCTGAAAATACAATGGCATCTTTTTTTGTTTAAAAGCGATTGATTCCTTTATTTTTTTAACGCTGCATTTTTCATCAAAATAATACCATGCAGGAAATTTAGAGTGAGGCAACAAATAAGCATTTATACTCACGCTAGTGAAGTAAGAGAAATAAGTGAAGATGAGATGACAAAACAGGCACTGAAAATGTATAAGATGTTATGGGGCATCGTCTGCTTAGGAAGGATTGCTCCCCGGTATGACGTCACATATCTCAGCAGCGTTCAAAGAGCTCTATAGGTGCTATAGCGGGGCTGTGTTATATCATTTTATAATTGATAATAATCATTACTTCAAATGTTTCCAAGCGTTGAATTTTGATAACCTTGTTCAATCTAAGCTTCACCTATGCAATAATAAAAATTAAATCAATATTCAAAATCAATGAAATTCTACTTTAAAGCCCAGAGACCAAATTTTGTCAGAAGGAAAAGCTATGGATGTACATTCCAAAAATATAAAAACTGACAAAATTGTCCATCGGGGAGGGGGTGTCAGATCCCCTGAAATGAAAACTCCAAAGTGCCCTTTGACAATGCTTTGCCCCCCAAAATGCTCTGTATGGGAAGAAAAACCATTTTCTTACCTTCTGACTATGATAATTCATAAGTGTTTTATTCAATTTACTTTAAATTTTAATAACATAATTTTGAGTATAATAATCTTCTTGAGGTGCAATTTGGTGTTAATTGGTATTTTGGTTAATAAGTTATTGAATTGTGAAAAATGTATTGCTTTCTCAAAAGTAGCCAAAAAATATTGTCAGAATTATGTAAACACACCCATTGTCCATCTTCACCTGTTTGACAAGGTATAATAGAAGAGCTTTTCAGGTATCTGTGGTATGTGACTGCCAGGCTGAAATGTACTATTCATTCAATTCAATTCAATTCAATTCAATTCACATTTATTAGGCAAAATAAAATCACATTTTGTTTAAAAAAACAAATACAATAATAAAAGATATGCCAGGATTGCTAAAAAAGTTAAAAACTTGTAAAAAAGCAACCCCTTATTACAATACAAAAATTACAAAACAATAGAACAATAGAAATAATAAATACACATAAAAATATACATAAATACACATAGAACAAATAATATAACCAAAAATTCCAACAAATAAAACAATTGATGTGGTGACGAAATGCGTATAAAATATATAAAATTGCACTGAGTCAGGCATGATAAGTGGCAAGTATAGATCTTGTTACATCTCTTTTAAAAATATTGAACCTTCTTTCACCCTTTAAATTATGTTGTAATGAATTCCATTTGAGTGGCCCTTGATATCTGATAGATTTATTAATCAAAAAAGCGTTCGTGAATTTTGGTAAATGGTAGTCATCTTTTCGCCTGGTATTGAGTGAATGTATATCTGAGTTGAAACGGAAACTGTCAAAGAATGTGATTGGTAACATATTATTTTTGAATTTGAACATGAAAAGCAATGTATTTTGGAGAAGAATATCTGGTAATTTAAGCAATTTCAAGGAATAAAAAAGTGCAGAAGTGTGCGCTCTAAAGGGAGCGCCACCACACAACCTTACAGCTCGTTTTTGAAGAGTAAAAAGAGGTTTCAACAATTTATCAAACGTTCTTCCCCAGACTAAATTACAATACAAAAGGTACGGATATACAAGTGAATGATACAGTGTAAGCATGGATTCAAAAGGAAGAATACTCTTTAGTTTACTCATGACTCCAATATTAGTGCGAATCTTCTTAGAAATCAATTCAGTGTGTTTTTCCCACGTGAGCTTGTTGTCAATAACAACTCCTAAAAAGTTTGCAAATTCCACTTGATCAATAATGTTACCATCTAAATTCAGAGTAGCCTCTTCCATTCTGTCAATATTTTTTCTCCTAAAGTTAAATAACATAAATTTTGTTTTGGTTTGATTAATTTTAAGTTTATTTGCAGAAAACCAATTTGCAACCTTTTGGAGTTCAATATTAGCTTCAAAAATTAAATCATCCAAATTTTTACCAGAATAAAATATGTTCGTGTCATCGGCATACAAAACATAGTGCAATTTCCTTGAGGATTCAACTACATCATTTACAAAAAGCAAAAGTAATAGCGGGCCTAAGATGCTGCCCTGAGGAACGCCCTTCACGATGGGTAACAATTCAGAATCAGTTTCATTGTATTTTACAAACTGAGTTCTATTCCACAAATAACTTTGAAACCATTCTAACCATTCTTATCATGTGTTAATTGCACAGATACCAAGCAAGCTCCTCTATTATGCCTTGTCAGATGGTCAATGGCTGTGTTTACATAATCCTGACAATATTTTTTGGCTACTTTTGAGAAAGCAATACATTTTCCACAATGTAATAACTTATTAACCAAAATACCAATTAACACCAAATTGCACCTCAAGAAGATGATTATACTCAAAATTATGTTATGAAAATTTAAAGTGAATTGAATGAAACGCTTTTGAATTATCATAGTCAGAAGGTAAGAAATGGTCTTTCTTGGCATACATAGCATTTTGGGGGGCAAAGCATTGTCAAAGGGCACTTTGGGGTTTTAATTTCAGGGGGTCTGACACCCCCTTCCCGATGGACAATTTTGTCAGTTTTTATATTTTTGGAATGTACATCCATAGCTCTTCCTTCTGACAAAATTTGGTCTCTGGGCTTTAAGGGGAAAAATTTACCCCAATTTTTAGGGGCCGTCTGACACCCCATCCCGACAGAAATTTTTGTCATTTTTTTGTGTTTTGTAATGTCCAGTCATACTACTTCCTACTGACAAAGTTTGGTGCATGGGTGAGATGGGGTGAAATCGACCCGACTTTGGGGTCTCTTTCGGGGGCTCTGGGGGCTTAACCCGGCGGCTACGGTCAGGCTGACAACCTTTTTGTCAATAACTTAGATGGTCTAAGTAACTTTACGGGGTCAAATCTTATGGGTAAAATGGGGTGACTATTTCGGGACAGGCTCCCAGATTATTAACAGATTGACTTACGCTACACTCTGTACAAATGAACCTCACAGCACATGGAGATCATCATTATCATGATAACTTAAAGGTAGATTCCCCATGAATAAAGAAAGTATCTCCTAGGAACTGTGTCATATTTCTATGTCCTTTGACACGTCATCTTATGCCCGTGTACTTGCGAGCATGGACGTGATGGTCAATTTTAATAGTGAGAATTTAATGCTGGAGAAAGATGGCTTTAGAGGTAGATGTATCTTAGAAGCAGCGGAGGCGTTGCTATGCCATTTTCAATGGGGATGGAGAATACAGTGTGGGAGTATTCCCCTACAAGCCTATACATAAATAGCTGCACAATAATAAAATATCTCCTGACTCAGTATTCCCAATTTGCTGACGAATGTCAAAAGTGGCCGTAAGATTTTCATAATTATTTGCTTGACCAGGGCTCAGATTCGTTTCTAACAAGCCACCCGCACCCCTCCCACTCGACAAAAGTCATCATTTAATTTTTTTTTTTGGTGGGGGACTGCTATTAAAGGTCGAAAATTAATTTGACGCCCCCTAAAAACAAGAATTTATCATCACCCCCACCCCTCCCGATCTCTAGCGATGCTCCTGTATCTATGGGGACAAAGTAGGCTATAGGACTTGAAACCAAACATTGCATCAGTGTAAATACGATATGAGTGAAGTTTTTTATTTCAATAACATATTTTTACTAGTCTGGACTATTTTTAGGAGAGGTTAGGAAAGTCGACTTTGTGTCAGTTTCCGCCGAACAATTTAGTTTCTATGTTACTCAACATTATGCAGACTGAAAAGTCATAAAGCAATGTAGATATTAGTGTTTACTTTCATTAACGGCGGAACCAGCGGATGGATGAAAGCAATCACATAGAATATGGTTTGAATGAAGTTCGCGTACATCTAACATACTTTGTAAAAGATTAATGAGTAAATTTTGAACAAATTTTTAATGTTAGTATAGCTACCACTTGTATTTTTATGTTGTTTCTTTGCTTTATAAAGGAGAATGAAACCCTGGGGGAAATATCCATTTTAATGAAAAGAGAGGATAGAGAGAAGCAATTTTAAAAAGTTCCATCAAAATCGGTTACGAAATGAAAAAGTTATGAAATTTTGAAAAGTCTCAATTTACTTTCTATGGCGATCCTCAAATTGGCAATGTTGCTTCAAAATGGCAGGTTTAGTAGTACAACTCTCAATATGTTTTGTACCAAAAATTTCATAGTTTCTCCATTATCTCTAAAGATGCATGCTGTTTATCTTTCTGTGAACTCAACATATGTTGTGTCAAATACATTTTCCCACGATATATCTTGAGCTAAGAAAGAGACAAGCTGCACCTTGAGAGATAATGGGGAAATTTATGAATATATGAAATCTTGTGTACAGAACCTATGGAGAGTTGTACTACTAAACCTTTCACTTTAAAGCAACATTGCCAATTTAAGGATCGCCATAGAAAGTAAATTGAGACTTTTCAAACTTTTATAACTTTCTCATTTCGTAACCGATTTCGATTCAACTTTAAAAAAAAATACTTCTCTCTATCCCGTCTTTTCATTAAAATTCATTTTCCCCAGGGTTTCATTCCCCTTTAAAGTGGGCCCATGAATGTACGTAAAAAAATTAAACATGTTAAGCACACCCACCTTGTACCTGTCGTTGACTGGAATTTGAGAAAATATGAATAAGGTAGCGAACAACACTTCTCTAATCAGGGTGCATAGCTTTATTTATTAATATTATTTTCTTTTGTTCGTTGGTTTGCTTGATTGAATTTATTTCTGCGTTCAATAGCATAATACAAAATATGATAATATCACAGAAAAAAGATGGCAGTACCCGAATGGCTTCTTGAATAAATCCAATTGTACCAGTAAAGATTCATGTTTTTTTTTTTTTTAATGAATCAAAGAAGCAAATGTATGAAAACGTTATGAAATATAGCTTTACTTTCACGCATATCGATAGCCCATGGCTACTTCAAAATAATGCTGCAGGGACCTAATCTAATATAATCGATTCATCAACCCCCCCCCCCCCGGCTTTTTATATAAAAACCAAGTAACAACTGTCATGACTCTGTACAAAAATTATGAACAACTAATCAAATTATTTCACGAGCTTTAATCAATAAGTAAAACGAAACAGGACCCAGCCGATTATGAATCTTCAATAGAATCAGAGAAAAAAAAAATAGACGTGTTCACAAATACATTAAAATTTTATGCATACTTTTAAAACAAAGGTTGTTTTTGAAAACCTTAAAGCTTGTCAGAGGCTTGTCAGACATAGCAACAAGTAATGTATGCAAACTGGATTCCAAGTATTGTAGTTCATTCATTAATAACAGGTTAATGGAATACCTCGTTACTAGGTCCTCAGGAAAGAAACATCCATAAATTTGAATAACTTTGTGAACAGGTCTATTAAACAGGAGAGGAACATCTCTATAGGCAGATCCCCCCCCCCCCCCCCCACGTTTATGCATCTTTTGCGGACGATGTATACCCTGGACACCTTAACAGGTTTTTTTTTAGAGGTTTTCCCGATCTGTCAAGGAAAAGTTCATATTCATAAATAATAGAAATGAATTCTTCGCAACAGGTAGTATAAGGATAACAACGTTATCAAAGGAGAAGAATACGCTACATTTTACTTCATCATGAAAACAAGACAAAATAATGTGAAAAAAGGTTTCGCAACAATTTGCTGACTTTAAAAAGGGATTCTCTCCTTTGCCCAAGGCCACACCCCGTTATAATAGGAATCAGTTCCAGCTGAATTGATTCATTGTACTCGAATGCGGACAGTTAGTTCCCTTCCCCCTTTTGTCATCACTCCGGCACATGTTGGTCTTTTGTTGACATAACTTTGGAATCTCCCACCAAATAAAACATCCAATAACATCAATAATAACGAAAGGGCCTCAGTGAAAAATAGAAATGTCTATAGACATGTAGTCAATACAAATTTGGTGTCGGGCGGCCGTCGGGAGATAATTCAAAGGAACGAACGCACTCGGGTTCAGCTGCAGTCATTTTGTACACAGGTATATTAACGTGCGGATGTTTCGATAATGAGCACACGCGCTACTGTACTTTTCAGAACGACTCATTCATTCATTGTCATGCAAAAGTTATCTATATAGCGTGCACATGGACTTTGAGTTTGCCTTGCGCCTTGGCAAATCGAGCTGAGCGGCCAATATTTGTGGTAGTTGTGAATGCGGATCAGTCTTTCCTAATCTATTGACTTGTAAATGGAATCTTAAAACGGTTTACTGAACCACAAGGCGGAGGCAGGTTGCAAATCGCTGGAACACCACTGTGAAAATCTTCCCTAGGGGTACAACAAAACCGAACAGGGGTACATTAGCCGCACAGGGGTGCAACATTACCCCCTTGTCTTGTTTGATTCTTGACTTGGATCGCTGTGGACCTTTTTCGAGGCGCCATGGATCGGGGAAAAGCTGTGCCGTGGAATCTTAAAATACCAGTCATGGGTTTGGCGATTGGGGTGCAATTATTACGTAAGTACGACCCAGTGTTCTCTCATTACCCTTGATGACCTGATAGTAATCTAGATAGCGTTGTGTATGCAAACTATAGAAATACGGATAACTTTGTAATACCTTTTGTGATTCCTTGACGGTTGATATTTTTTGTAATAGTTTGTATAAAATACGTCACGATAAATACCAAGTAAGAGTACATTTTATCGAATTCCAGTCCACCCAAAGGAAATCTAAATACCAATACGGATAGAAAATATGAATCGACATCGACAGAAAAAAAAAAGAAGTTCACAAGAATAAGTGAATAACATGGCAGCATTTAGAGTTTAGCTATCATCATCATCCGATCAGAGACATGCTCCTTGGAGTTGAAACATTAATATAGAGATGTGTACTTTTTAGGGTGAAAATGTGATCAAATAATACTGAAGTTGTGTTGTCAAATAAAGAGAAAAGGATATTGCAAAGTGAGCTAACTTAAAATTTGATGCTTGGTACGACGGTTAATTTTTTGTTCTTTTTACAATAAAAAGCATTATTTAAAATACTCATCAACTTTCTAGTTCAAGTTCTGAACATATAATACCCGAGTTTCTGCCTCATTTAATGAGTTATTGTAACTCATTCCCTTTATATTTCATGGATTCAGATGACATTAAGAAGTATCGATGTTCAAAGATATCTTGCAGGACAAGTTTTACAGTTGTAAAACAGCGTTTTGATCCAACCTAATTCCTGGTTTAAAATTGTGAATGTATAACGCCTAGTTTCTTTTTCATTCAACCGGTCATCTTTATCTTTACAACCTATTGTCTTTGTTTCCGTATGGCATAATTATACTGTAGTCTTGATGTTTGATTATAATTTCTAGAAATAAGTTTCGGTTGTCAAAGGCTTCATCTGAGAAGGTCATTAAATAAATGTATGTCTAGGAACTTTTAATGCTTTTAGAGTTTCTTGTTTGCTATCACTGAAATAAACTACAACCTTCTTTTTGGACAATGCGTTTTTCCTATGTATATTGAAGGCACTCTCTAATTTATGATTTTCGAATTATTACAACAACCCCCCCCCCCCAAAAAAAAAAAAACAACAACACACAAAACAACAACAACAACAAACAAACAACAAAGCCCTCAATTGTAATAGGGACAGGAATTACCATAAAGTAACTTCAGACCCATTTTAAAATTTGAAAACAACGTTTAGAGTTTTAGATGACATTATCTTTGGAAAAATATATGTTTCCAAAAAAT
Source organism: Heliocidaris tuberculata (assembly GCA_025618425.1). NCBI lineage: Eukaryota > Metazoa > Echinodermata > Echinoidea > Camarodonta > Echinometridae > Heliocidaris > Heliocidaris tuberculata. The sequence continues at coordinate 10,489,797 of CM046841.1, forward strand.
CCTCTCAAAATTCCCCAAAAGTCTTTTTTGACCACTTGACAACGGGCTATATTCTATATAGTTGCTTTAAAAAAAAAAATAATTTCTTCTCTTTTTCGGGGGTTGGTGGACAACCTCCCACCACACACATGACACATGTCCATGACTTCATCCAGATTGGTGAACCCGTGTGATGGTACACAAGTAAGTTGTTTAGAATTTCATCTGTTCGATGGGGACACAAACATATCGGTATGGCAGAGATTCTTTTCCAGCTGCTCATGTATCCGCTGACGAATAGCATGGCCTCTGTCCCATTAAGACTACACGTGTAGAACCCATCATACATCTATATCAATTTACTGATGACCATTTAATTAGCCCTGTCCGACAAATGGCACACATTAACTGGCTCCCTACACAAACCCGGTTGGTCTGCTTACTAGGTTTATCCAGGGAACTGTAATGGTTAATCGATGAGGTCTTACATTTTTATACATTCTAGGCCTCTCACATCCCCTTCCTACCCCTTGGAATAAGTGTATCCCCAAAGACTTTGTAAGTGCCTAAATGAATTTTGTAATTAAATGTCAAATCACATTGCATATTGTACAAAGCTTTTACGGTCTGATGTGAAAAGTAGCTAACATTCGAATCTTGACTCTGAAATGGTATAGCTGCTGGAGTTGTCTGTGCCCTCTGACCGGCAAAAAACAAGTAAAAGACAACAAAAGAAGAAGAATGAGAAGAAGATGAAGAAGAATAAGAAGAATATAAATAAAAGGTTCTCACATTTTCAGGGCCGTTTTCACCCCTTCTGACAGCCCTTCCGGGGATCCGACGGGGGAGGACGGGGGCGGGGGCGTGTTTTTTTTTTTTTTTTTTTTTTTTTTTAAACATTGAATACAAATCAAATCAAATCAAATATAAAATGCTGTTTATTTATCAATATGTGGGCGGCCCTTTGATCCATCTTAGCCTAAATGATTGATTAAGGAACTGTTGGTTCATATAGTCCATACACTTCAGATGATTGTGGAGAACACTTGTGTGTATTATTGAAAGGAAACACTTCTGTGAAGTAGGTTTTGGAAGCATCATTAATTAAACACTTTTGGGGGATTATCAATGTCCATCCGAACTTGGGGGGACATTAAGATAACTATTAGACAAGGCCAGGTAGAAACAGTGTGCTATCTTTCTTAAAATGATATCGTTAACATCTCATTTTCCCCATTTGCGATCTCGAAACAATCCCCGAAAAAAAGAAATGTGACTGAGGTATCATTCTGGGCAAGTCCAAGTCAGGGGCGGATCCGGGGGGGGGGGGGGGAGGCGAATCGGCCACGGCCACCCTTTTGAAATCCAACTGGCATACCTCAAGTACACGGTAAAAAAAAATGCCTCCTTAATTGTGTACTTTCTGGCTCCGGCCCCATCTTTTACAAAATCCTGGATCCGTCCCTGCAAGCTATTTTGTCCCCTATGTTTCCAACCTCATCTCAGATTTTAGTATTTCTGATGATTTGTAACAAGTTGGTCATGTTAGTGGCCCTGCCAGAATATTGGATCACACCAAATATGAAGTAAAAATGATACATTTGATGTAAATTTATGTTCGTAACTCAACAATACTTGCGAACGTATTGGACACCAAATGACCCTATACCTTTGAACTGCCCTTCTATTTTGCCTGAAACTTTCAATGTACCTTTTAGAGCTGTTTAGATACATTCTTGCACAAATCAGTCATTTCTTTTTTTTTTAACTCAAAAAGTTGACAAGTACCTTTAAAACAGCCAATCGTACATATCTCATTTGGCCCCTCTCTGACTAATACCGTCACTATTCGCACTTTCCAATTTTTCCCGATTATATGATGTGAATACTTAGTTGAGCAATCACACATGTCAAAATAAATACAGAAGGAATGTCGCTCTTTTTGCTTCACCCGTTTGTTTATTTATTTTATCATTTGTGGTCTATTGCTGTACGCTGTATGAATAATATTTTAAAAAGGAATATATCCCTAGTGGCTTTTTTGTGCATGATATTTTTAATTATTGAATTATTTAAGTGGTTAACAAAGCACAACATTATTGATACGAAACAAATTTAAGTCGATGCATTTTGGGAGCTCATGCATGCCATGAAATGATAGTAAAATATTCTTTGTCTAAATCAATTGTGAATACATCCCTACCATTTACGAAATCATTCATCTGACAAAGAGCCTTTAGTCTTCGATACTAATTCCCCCCCCCCCATCTCGTCTTTTGTCACTAGGAACTTTGAGATCATTTTTTTTTTACTTGTCAGATAATTTTTGTGTAAAAAGACCCCCCAAAATACTGATAATTTTTTTTTTTGTCTGTCAGATAATTTTTGAGTAAATAGACCCTCCCGAAATACTGATAAACCTTTTTTTCTTTTCTTTTCTTTTCTTTTTTTTTTTGCTTGTCAGATAATCTTTGAGTAAAGAGACCCCTCCCCCCCCAAAAAAAAACAACAACAACAACAACCACAAAACAAAACAAAACAAAACAAAAAGGTTATAACCTTTTTTTTGGTTTTTTGTTTTGTTTTTTTGCTTGTCAGAGAATTTGGAGTAAAAAAAAAAACCCTTTAAAAAATCCTGGGTACACCACTGTTTGAGATAGCCTTGGGGGGGGGGGGGGGTCAGTACCACTAGCTCATTGGTCCGAGTCAAACTGAATAATAATAGTGATGTTGAATTTCCAAAGTACAACCTGATAATGCCTCCATGTATACATGAAGTATGATTTATTTTAGGCATTAAAAGTAGTGATTTCACCAATATTGTCACATGAAGGACATTTATTGTTAGTGGAGTAATACGTGAACTTTCTGTTTTGGTTAACATGGTTATTGAGTTAATTATGGAACACCTTCGTTTGAATTTATAATCCTTTGCGCTAAATATTAAACAATACTATAGTATTGCTTGGCAATGGCGGAGTAATACGTGAACTTTCTATTTCGGCTATCATGGTTATTGAGTTAATTATGGAACACTTTCGTTTGAATTTATAATCATTTGCGCTAAATATTAAACAATGCTATAGTATTGCTTGGCTGCATTTTTATCGTACAAAATTAATGTTTTCAAATGTGTGTTCCAAGTGACAAATGACACTTTCATTCAGTAATATGATATAGGATCTCTATGGAGGGAATCAACTTTTATTCCATGATAACTATTGCTATGTCGGGAAGTTTCAGGCCGGCTTACGGGTTGTAAAAGAGCAACGTACACTGCAGACACGTTTGAGACATAATGACAGTGATATACTGTGTCAAAAAGATTGAGTTTAATTCAATGAAGGATGCATTCCCAGCTTTTAAATTTTTGTCGGTGTTTTGAGAGGGGTCAATCACGTGTTGCTCAACAATGAGAAGAGATGACAGCCGTGGAAATGAACTGAATAGCGAAATGAATTTCTTCCTTTGAGCTTCATTTTGAGTCACAATAGGCATGATACATGTAGGTACGCTGCCAGGAAATTCCCTTTATGTCAGTGGTTAATAAAGAAGTGAGAAATACAGCCGGAGGCTACATTTCATTTGTCGTTCTTCCTTGACGACGTATGCCCTGATGTATAAGCTATTCATATTTTATTTAGAATAAGGAAAATTGCAACATCATTTATAAACGTCAAAATATTAACAATGCTTATTATAGCCGCACGTCGCAGGTGTGAATGGCATCGGAAACCAGCCATTTGCAGAGAAGAACCAAAGTCAGCAATTTGTGTTTTCATAATAAATGTCAATAACATTCTGAGGGTATTCCTAAGGCAGCCTGCTAGAAATTATTGTATTAATTCTTTCTTATTATGACGATTGAGGGTTGTATACATTTTGTCACATAGCAAGCCCCAAGAGTGACATCGTATGTTTGTATGACTGATGACCTTTAAAGGGAAATCCTACCTTAATAGCAAGTTGCTTTGAAAGAAAGAGGAAAAATCAGAGAAGCAGATTGGTGAAAGTTTGAACAAAATCGGACAAGCAATAGGAAAGTTATGAATTTTTGAAAGTTTTAATCACTATACATATGGGAATTTCAAATTGGCCGAATAGGTAATGTCACTGTGATGTAGCTGTGGACAACTCTCCCATTCGCTCCAACACACAGAATGACTAAAATGTCACTTTTTTCAAAATGTATTACTCAGTAGGATCTTTTTCTTTCATGAGGACCTTTAAAAATATGTTATCTCGAATATATTTTGAGTACTGCCCTGAGGGTAAAAGCGCCTCGAAGAAAACCGCAAATTAATGATATTTTTGTGTACGACAAATGGGAGAGTTGTCCACAAAATGTCACAATCGAATCACCAAATTGCCAATTTGAGATTCGCATAGAATGATGTAGTGATCTCATTTTTCAAACATCCATAACTTTCTTATTCCTTGTCCGATTTCTTTCAAACTTTCACCATCCTGTTTTTCTTATTTTTCTGCTTTCACACAATCATCTTATTACCAAGGTTGGATTGCCCTTTAAAACATGTCAGTAATAGTGCAAAGTAAAGTAAAAGAAAAGAAAAAATCTTTTAATCCGTCTTCAATAAAGTCAACACCTGTTCATCAATCACCGTGTTCTGTGTGCCAGGAATATACTTTTCTTACTACGTCTGGGTGCACACGACTATCAGTCACCACCTGTCGTAAATACCGTAGGATCATGCAGAGCGAAATGAATGATATCATAACTGTCATGACTGCACCCAATTGTGTTTCCCTACAGCTTTGTTCGTTCATTCATCCCTTCATCCCTTCATTCTCTCATAGTTTTATTCATTCACCCTCCATCCATTCCTTCATTTATTAATTTATTCATTCATACATTCACGCATTCATCCATTTATTCGTTCATTCATTCATTTATACATTGATCTATCCATTCATTCATTCATTTATTCCTTCTTTCATTCCTTCCTTCATTCATTCAATCATCCACAAGACTCCGAAGCACCACCTGTCATAAACCATATAGCTCCATGCAGAGTGAAATGAATAGTATTATACATGTCATCATTGCACCCACTCAATGTGTCCCACTAGCTTATAGTTTAATCGCTTCATTCATTCATTCATTTCGTAGCCTATGCCAATAGCAGATAAATACGTGATGAAAACACGCTGTACAAAGTAATACGAAAGTAAACATAGTATATTATATCTGATTACATTTCGTGATAATATTTCAAAACGCATTCGATGAGTCACAAATGACGTCGAACCTTTCCACCTTACGGTACGTGGCACGTAATCATTCAGGTGTGGAATTTGTTTTATTTCTCCTAGGAGCCTATAGTTGTGCGAACTAAATGGGCAGCTAATAAATCTTTTAAAACACATCTCATGAGGTAGCAGTGGAAAGTTTATCATGAAATTTCTAGTGACTTACGTCCCGTTCTATGAATCAGATGACGCAAAACGGAATGAAGCGACAAATGCGAAAAAAAAGTCTTTATATTTGTGCTAATGGGGGTATTTTGGATGCCGTCGATAAGAGACTTGCTTTTTCAAAAAAAAAAATATTATTATTATTTTACTGTAATCAATCGGATAAAGTCATCATTTAGGGAATTCCCTGTCCATGCTCGTAATTTGAAGGGATCTACATGAAATATGGATTTGTCCCGTTCCATTCCATTCGTTCATACTGCAGTGTTCCAAACATCCATGTCACGTAATACGAAAAGCAAATACCCCAAATAACTCATGCAGAACAGATTTGAAATACTAATGATTGTGTTGTTATGACTTCTTGTCTGGTTTTTCTTCAGTAGATTGCGAGTCCGACCTTGGATGAATGTTTGAATGTTTACTGACTCGAGACAAATGTTTTACCAATAAGTCAAAATGGTTTCTATCGGGAAAAATACATTACACTACTAATGGCATGTAAATTGGCGACAGTTTTAGTCTTATTTCCTCAATCATCCTTATCATCATTCTCTACATATCAGATTGATTAGTGTGTGTGTATGTGTGTGCGTGTGGGTGGATGGGGGCGGTTAGATTACATGTTTGTCACATAGGGTAGTTTCATGTTTCTAACTTTCTATAAAAAGGGGGGGGGGCAATTCCGAAAAAAAATAGCTTACTAGCAAAACACACACAAACAGACAAATAAACAAACAAAACAACAACAATATTAACCCATCCCCCCCAAAACCACAAAACAAAAAACAAAACAAAACAAAAACATAATCACAATTTTCAGGTGCCATTAATTTGTGGTCTAAAATTTGAAAGGGGGCACAACAGTACTATGAGGGCGCATATTTGGGTTTTTAGAAGGGTGGGGCGTGGGCAGGTTTTGAAGATAGAAGATAGACCTTTGGTTAGACCTTAACGCGTTACTGCCATTATTACTATTGAACGGCTTGCGGGTGTTTAACTAATTCAGGATTACTCATACTAATTAGTTCAACTAATTGTCTTAATGGGATTGATTGTCATAATTACGTTCAATCTGTGTACATGTTAAATGCTTAACAAAGGCTCTCCTGTTGTACTTTAGGCAGCTGGGGAAGTAATGAGGGAAGAAGGGGTCTGTCTTTGTATTTCTTTACAAAACGACTGTCAGTGTTAAAAGACCTTTCGCAATCCTTATAATTTTTGCAATGAAATGCACGGAAAAAGGGTTCATTGAATCTAAATATATTACATGCGAAGAAAATCGTCTGTTTCTAAAGAATAATGAGGAGACTTGCTCTAATTAGGAAGATGCATAATTGTGCAAACATATTTAACTAATCATGTGCGCAAAGTGTGTCACAATAATAATAATGAAAAAAGTTTGTTGACTATGGTGTTAGGAAAGTTAGGAAAAATGGCGGTATGGAGAAAAGGAAAAGATGATTAAAGAATTAAGAAAATCAATCACAACTCACATGAAGCGAGTAGAGCAAGGCTGTGCATTATCTACAACATGGATCTTGTTTAATCAGAGGTTCCGAAAAACCATGACCCGGTTTCTTTCAATGAAGTCTTACTCTAATAATTAGTGACTTTTAACGAGTAAACACCATTTTGGGTAAGTTCAAAGTTCTCGGGATTAGAAATCCCAACAACACATGCAGTGCATTACACAATCTGACTGGGTTTGGCGTATCATTATTCTGCGTAACCAGACCATCAGTCCGAGCAGGGAGATTGGGAGTTTTCCGAATTATGATCACTATTTCGTCTTTCGTGTCTTTGACATGTCTTTAGCAAGAACTTCTCAGTACTTATAATTGAAAATGTAGACCTACAACATATGAAATAATTTCGCGAAATTGGGTTTTACGTATCATTATTCTGCGTAACCAGACTGTTCGTCTTTGACATGTCCGGGTAATCATTACGTAATACATAGACGAGGATGGGATAAATCACCGCGAATCCCTAGCCTCGTTTGTATTCCCAAGTTTCCTGTTTAAGGCATGCAGTATGTCTTCATTTCTTTAGCTCCTTGAAGAAATCTCGATTAAAAGGCCGGGATAAGTTGACCCGTAAAAGGTGGCCTCGTGTCATCAATTAGGCCTCCGTGTGCCCACGATGAAGGATGATCCCGATTGGCTTATTGACAAATAAAGCAAATCTGATTCCATTGTCTTCAATTCAGGCTACGGAGAACTATCCCCTCCGCTCCCCTCTCTTCCCCCTGTTTGGCCATCTCATCCACCCTCTCTCCCTCTCCTCCCCCCTCTCTCTCTCACTCACCCCCCCCCCCTCTCTCTCTCTGTCCCTCCTATTCTCTCTGTTCCATGTGCATCTCTTTTTTTTGGGGGGGGTGAGAAAATGTGAAAAACAGTTGGGATCACTAGTTCGTCGTTCATAACCTTTTTTAAAAATTCCATTGTTAAATGTATTTACTATTACACATCGTGCCTTTCACATTTTATTATTTATTTTTCTATTTATTTTCATTTTTATTTATTTATTTATTTTTATTATTATTATTCATGTTATTATTATTTTTGTTCTTTTTTTTTTTGGAGTGGGGGGGGGGACGTTTGTCCTGGTGGTTTTTGTAGGACAGGGACGGGGGGGGGGATGGTACTCGTCTACATTGAATAAAATGTGAGCATTGCACCACACTGTATTTATTTATCACGGAGTCTTGCCATCATTGTCTATGGCATACTCTCAATTTTTCCTTGCCATTGTGTCTACGCCTCACAGCTTCTATCCATTGTTCTGCCTCCTACCTGTTACTGAGACATCGTAATGGTCATAATTAATATATCTTTTTTTTTTTTTTCAATCAGCACCCTTTGACTCTAACAATACAACATACGAATGTTCCCCTTCTAATTCAAGAAGGGATAGGGACGTGACTTCGGAAGAGGAAAAGTGCATCTTGGCAGCACCTTTTGTTGGGTTTCTTCCAACTCCTCTCAATTTTATTTTTCCACTTTTATCGGATATCCTAAATTTAGTTTGGGAATGGAGCTAAATTAGTAGCACATTCATGACTTTTCAACGATGTTTTAAAGCGAGCCAAGTATCGGCAATCATGGTAGCCAAAATGAGCAAGAAGCAGGGACGATGATAAAAAAATGCCGTATTTAAAAAGTATCTGATTTTGCGTATCGTGTCATATTTGATACCTATCATGCCTATCTTTGAATCGATTGTGCCCATATCATCATTATCATAGGCGTTAAAAATAACGAATTCAAAGTAATGGTCATATGCATAATGAGGATCTAGATTGAGGGGTCACCGGACTTTAAAGATATAGTTAACTTCTGGTCATGAGATTGAATTGTGAAAGAAACTTTCTCAAAGCAATTGGGAAAGATTTTGGAATCACCAAAATGATAAGAAATTGACTCAATCCTGCTGAGAGTCACATGCACTGCGCACAGAAGTATGCATATGGGAATACACACAAATGTTCGGCCCTAACATTTCAGCTGTTTCTTGTCATATTTTGAATATGAGGGCATTTGAAGAGCAATCCTTTTCAGGGACATTTTTACTATGATCTTCTTCCAAACTGACATAAAAGGGAATGAAAAAGCTCACAAATGATTTTTCCCCTTTCCCAGAAGCCAACCTTCTCTTTACCCGGTGGATGAAATCAGGGGCGGCACTACAGGGGGGGGGGGGGCAGGGGGGCGGCCGCCCCCTATCATTTTTCAAGCGAGCAAAAAAAAAAAAAAAAAAAAAAGACGAAGAAGGGGGAAAAAGGAGAAAGAGAAGGGTAAATGGAGAAGAGAATGCTAGGCCATGCAATTATGACATAACTGTTATAGTCCTATTTGTTATTTCAAGACCCTCGACGTGCGACGTTGCTATACGCGTCATTTTGCCCCCCCCCCTATTTAAATACCCTGGCGCCGCCCCTGGATGAAATTAACAAGACCATCGGTTGGGGGTGAGGGAGGTACGGAAAGGGGTCATATCATATTAACATTTTATTCCTTTTTTTCTCCACATTTTCTCTTTCTTCCTTTAGTGTTCGCCGATCAATTGGGGTGGGGTGTCCATGCCCCGGCCAGCTTATGGTCTAAGAACACAATGAAGTCGCTATTTTGTACAGATTGCTGCTTTTGCTCCCATTCGCTTGTGAAAAATCCCTAATACGATACGTGTTGGGCCGTCAACCTTTTCCTCCTTCAAATGATCTCATATCCTATTTTAAAAAAATAACGCCATCCTCCTCCCCCCCCCCCAAAAAAAAAGAAAATTCTTGCTGATGTCAATGTAGTTCATGTTCTGCTTCTCTAACCAAGCCAGGGTCATTTTTTTTTCTTGAAGAAGAAGGTCACCCCACTCCTAGCCCCACTGTCACTGTTAACACCTGTCTGTATGTATCATATCACCCACTGCGTTCATTTCAGTCATGCGAGGTCCTCTGTAATCATTGCATCAATCAATCATTACGACATGAACATGTTCTCAGCCCCTCTATGAACCACACCACCATACTTCATAGACAGGTAATGTCAATAGGCTGCATTAAAAAAAAAAAACAAACAAACAACAACAACAAAAACAACAACAACAACTAAAACAACAACAACAACAACAACATTCGTATTCAAATTTATCACTAGGTAAGTCCAAAATATGTGGTATTTTTTTCCCCAATGTGTAGTACTATTGAATACTCCATAGAATAGACTTTCGCTTTAACCTAACACATATATACTAAAAAAATTGATGTAGATGGTATTTGGTAAGGTACGGGATAACAAGCTAACTTGGACATAACCATGATAACTTTAAATAGCACTCTTCCTCACAATAATATTTCTGGGCCCCGGGATTATTCTTTGTTTAAAGGGAAGCTTGAGTTCTGGGAAGGGTAAAAAATAATTTGCGAGCTTTTTCATTCTAGTTTGGAAGATTATCATAGTAGATAATGTCCCCTGAAAAGGGTTGCTCTCCAGTTGCTCTCACATTCAAAATATGAGAAGAAACAGCTGAAAAGTTCGGGCCGAACATTTGTGTGTAGTCCCATATGCACATTTAAGTGTGCAGTGCATGTGAATCTCAGCAGGATTGAGTCAATTTCTTATCATTTTGGTGATTCCAAAACCTTACAGCATACATAAATTCTCATGTGCTATATAATCAACCTTTCCCAATTGCTTTGAGAAAGTTTCTCTCACAATTCAATCTCAGGACCAGAACTCAACGTTATTTTTAAGTAAATTGGGATTACTTGAAAGGAATTTTGATTGTACTGAATTTTATCTTTGATATAAATTGAGAAATAAATAATGAAATGCATACTACTTGTTGAAGGACTTTGAAAAACTCAACCATAATTTGAAAAGCGCAACCATAATTTGAAAAATTAAACCTGTAACACAGTTTACGCCTTATACTAGATCCCGTACAGAGTAAATGTTCAACTAAAATGACATTGTAAAGTAGGTAAATATATTTGGCGGTATGTTACTGCAAAGTCTCACTTTACTGAAAAAATAAAGCTATTCAAAAATATTATTATCACATCTCGGTCATAAACGGTATATCGATATCATTTCTAATGTAGTGCTTCCAGTTTAAAAACCCGTGAATGTTGAAGGAATTTACTATTATTTTGTCACGTACGCTTCTGGCGAGAGCCTGGCTTCTACGTGTAGTTTGGCGCCAAATGTTGCGGTCAGGAGTCCTGCCAGTCGTCTGTTTTCATCAACCCTAGCTCTGGCCTGGCTGGCCAGTGTGTGTCAGTAATGACATAATGAGCTTCGCATATCATACCATTAACACCGGAATCTTCGAATTATACACTGTCCCTTTCCCCCGAAACACATTACGGAAGATACACGATTGACAACTGACGTGGGACATCTCTGAGGAATATATATATATATATATAGTTTGATCATGATCGCCAAGCTTGTGCGTTTTATGTCATGGTGTAATTAAAATACATGAGAAGAATAAGGCCAAAATTCGTCAAATTTTGAGTTGTTAAGAAAGAAAGTGATATTTTGATATAAATTTGGGAGACAAAATGTTTTCATGTTCAGAAACCCTGAAATGAAAACATCATTTAATACATGAAGATGAAAATATTCTGTTTCTTAAATTGATCAAATAATAATGCCTTTCTTAACAACCTGAAAATGTTTTGATGGAGTTGGGTCCTCCTCCCTCTCATATATTTATTATTTGTAATATTATTTTGCAAAGACTTGACTATGCAAGGTACATATCGATGATAGGGGACATCTATCTATGATATATAACACATAAGAGATAGACCACTGTTGTGAAACTCCATATCAATTAGCATTAAACAATCTTCAAGAAACAAAAAAAGGAATGGGCCTCTTTGTAGGAACTGTAACATCCAGCAGTCCCCTGTTTTTAGTGCCTATGTTTTGTTTGTTTGTTTGCATTTTTTCTTCTTCTCATTCTTCTTCTTCCTTTCCCTTTTCTTTTCCCCTTTCTATTCTGCTTTTTTTATTTTCCCCTTCCTCTTCTTCTTCTTCTTTTCTCTTCTTTTCTCTTCTTCTTATTCTTCTTTTTTCTTCTTCTTCTTCTTATTCTTCTTTTCCACACCTGTATCTTCTTCCTTTCTACACCCGTTTCTTCTTCCTTTATATAAATTCACTTTCGTCTAATAGTCTCGTTCTTCTTCTCATCTTCCTCCTCCTCAGTTTATCCCTTCACTCATCTTCTAACCTATCAATCAAACATCATGCACTGCATTGGTGGTGGTGGTGGTGGGGGGGGGGGGGGGGCTACATCGACAGACAAATTAATCCGAGACGTGTCTGTCACTCTCACACGAGCCAATGACGGCTTAACATGCTTAATGTCATTAATTAACACATTACTGTCAAAGGATTGCTCGTAACAATGGTAGTATTGTACGGATCAAGGAAGATAGTTGGCATGATTTAGGTATCGTATTCGTTAGAAAACATGAACATATAGAATATATATCGAAATGTGATATTTGAAAGGAAACTGTTCCCGGAATTATGCATTTATCAAAATTCCCCGCCATTTACAGCATGCTTCTGTCTCGGTTGGCATAGTTTTATTTAGTATCAATATCTTTAATTAAATACATTATTTTGTTTTATTTATTTTGGCAATTTGTCCATATATTTCTACTCTGGGGTTGATACATTATCTTTCTAAAGAACTTATTAGACTGTTTTACATTGATTGTATGTTGATTTTTACAATGTAGTGCATTGTAGGCATATGATTATAAGTATTTTTTTTTTTTTTGCATTCATTTCTTACTCTTGCTAATTAAACGTTTGCATATCCTTTTATGCTCTACAGAACAAACGACGATACCACTCTTCCTAATCGCTTTTCATAAATATATGTTATTAACACATGTACAATTTATATGTGTATGAAAATATGAAATTATCAAAATTATATTTCGAGGTGACTGTTTTCTATAATTTACGGCAAAATTCTGTTTTGTATATTTAACGCATTATAACCAAACGCACTCATTATTTTAGCGAAGTAATTTCTCACTTATTTGATCCATAAATATAACTGCAGATCATTCATTTGATGGCCACAAATTCCAAGAAACCATAAGTGATTCAATACACAAGGATCATCTTTCTCTCTCACCAAAAACATTAACTCAGTACAAGGGTACTTGTTTGTAGCGGTATCGATCATTATCGATCTGTGTTGAAAGGAAAATATAACGACTGCCCTATCCTATTGTCTGTAGGTTGTTATAGTTTGGTATGCCATTGTTGACCTCTGCATGTTTAGCCTTGCTTTAAAACCAGATGATTATTTTCTTTATCCATAACCAACGCTATGTAAAAAATGTTGAAGAATGTCATAGTAAATACTATCTCTGCAACAATTATCTTACAAAAGTAGGCCAATAAACATGAATACATTATTAAGAAACGTTAGGTTGATACTACACACAGATGACAAAACAAGGAAATCCAAAGGATAAGACAAATTATTAGATAGATGCCAAACTAAGAAACACACGAATAGTATCAAGGGCAAGCCCTATCAGAGGCGTCGCAAGACAATTTCAAGGGGGGGGGGGGGTGTTCGACCAAATTCGCCAACAAGCCTCCCTTAAACAATTTTTTTTTTAATTAAAAAGGGGGGAAAAAGAGAGAAAAAAAGACGGACATAGATTACAAAATATTTTCCAGCAAGAAGAAGGAAAGAAAGAAAAAAGAGGTCACCAATGTGATTGATTAGACGACAAAGTTCCAGTGCTTGAAAAATGACAAAATGGAAAAAAAAAAATAGGACGCCCCCTTGTCTTTTTGGTGAGCACCTTGGCTACACTTATTCTCTCACTCACCGTGGCATGACCTAATGGGGGATTGACCGATCTCTCGCGCCGGATCTTTGGGCCAGGCACGGACCTGTCATCCCACCTTCCACCACCCCCAACTCACGCGCATCACAAAGTCAACAATTCTGCTGCTACCTTCTCACTCATACCAACCCAACTTTGGAATCTGATTCCTCTCCAAAATTTGATCATCTAAATATAGTAACCTATCAAAACTGATATCCGCTAACTTGCAGGAATTTGCAGACAGGCGGCGAGTGAAATCGTCACGATTTGCCAAGAGAGGTTGAAGACACTTACACCTGTTGCACCTGATAGGTGCGCATGGGTGCTGTTCGGGGGTACACCGTTTCAAACTTGCTTCAAGAATGTTTGAAGCACCTGGCTGTCGTGACCAAATCACCCCACACCCCTCAACCCCCAGATGTAAGCCTTAAGCTTACAAGTAGGCCTACCTATGTGTGTGTGTGTGTGTTTTCTGTGTGTCTCTCTCAGTCTCTGTCTGTCTGTCTCTCTCTCTCTCTCTCTCTCTCTCTCTCTGCCTCCCTCTGCCTCTCGCTGGCTTTCTCTGGCTCTCTGCCCCTGCCCTCCCCCTCCATGCCCTCTGCCCCCCCTCTCTCTCTCTCTCTGCCCCTGCCCTCCCCCTCCACGCCCTCTGCCCCCCTCTCTCTCTGCCCCCTCTTTCGCCCACTCTCTCTTTCTCTCACTCTCACTGTTCCCTCTTGGTTATTATGTTCTCTTTTCCTCCTCTAAATGGTATGTATTTTCATCTTCATCTCATATTTTGCATTATACACATATATTACGGTATAGTAACCAATCATAAAGGCCTACATTGTGATGGCCAAGATTTCTCCTCCTTATACCTATGGTGCATCCTCATGATCCTGGCATCCACACAGCATCATCCTGACCTAACCCAATAGGGCACCATACCCGCACCCCTGATCTGTGACCCGACGACATCATTATTCCATAAATTGCAGTCTTTTCTTCTCGTTGATGCTACCTTGTAATAGCTGTGGCCTCTTGCATCATGTCAATGAATTGCGATTAAAAAACAGATCCAAGAATTAAATGAAGGCTATATCCCCGAATAAGACGATTGCGATTGGTTAAAAGTCATGCTGTGGTTACATTCAGAGCTGGTTGTAGTCGCATATTTTCATACATTCATTCAAATAAATTCATAGAAATTTGAAAGTGGAACACCTTCTCACTGCTTATAAAAGGCCTTATCACATTTCCTTTAATACTGCTTTGAAAAAAGTTATAGAAATGTTCATGATGTTATCATGGTTATATACGTTATTATAGAAGACCTGCATCGGGTTGTCCAAATGTTGCGTTCAGAGAGAGAGAGAGAGAGAGGGGGGGGGGGCGGGGGCAGAAATACGGTTAAACCTGCAGTTAAAAATTTCCTTCGGTTCTCTGACGACTTCTTTCACTCCAGTCAATGTAATTTGGAAATTACATGTAAAATCAATGACATCACTTTTAATCAGTTATATTTTTCCCAACTCTACAAGTTTCAGAATAAGTTTGTCAAGGGAATTTCAATCTAAATACGGTAAGATCGGTGTCCTGAATATTGTGGGAATAAACTGTCCTTCTTGTGTCCATGGAAAAGTCATGCACGTGATTAATGACATTTGGAAATGACATGATATTTTAGGAGTCCAAGATCAAGGGCGTAGCTATTCTTAACCCCTCCATTGTCGTAAACTGTTACAGGCTCACATATTTTCACGTTGTGTCTAATATTCTTGGATATATATATAAAAAAAGTTGTTTATTGATATTTCCTGAAAAAGTTTCTTGAAGTTTCTTAAAAATCTGACTCATGAAGTTTGATATTATGAAACACCGATATCAATATGAACAATGGATTGGCTGTGGTATAGGCCTAATTTTTGCAAACTTGATGGAACTCCGAGTCCTCGCTCTCTATATCCATCGTGACAGACTACCGGTGCGTTCTAGATCTGAAGTTCAACAATCGCAGAGGATTTTATTCATTTACAAAAAATAATTAAAAAAAATAACATGTATTTTAATGTTTATATCATCTTAATGTTTTTATTATATTGAGCATGATAACACTGTACTCTGGACCCCAAAAGCTCTGCAGGGCAATACCATGAGCGCATTAGCCATCATTTGTGACGTATTAATTAAAATAAAACGGACTGAGAGAGAGGGGGCACTACGCGAGGCGAGGCAACGTGCGTGTGTTTCGGTGAATGAGAGACATACAGAGAGAGAGATAGAGAGAGAGAGAGAGAGAGAGATGGATAAAGAGGAAGAGAGAGAGAGTGAAACAGAGATAAAGAGGGAGGAGAGGAGAGAGAGAGAGGAAGACGGGGGGGGTGGAGAGAGAGTGTTGGAGGGAGACAAAGAAGTAAGAGAGAGAGAGAGAGAGAGAGAGAGAGAGAATGAGAGAAGTGCCACTGGTCAATGTAATGTCACCTCAATTTTTGAATTTTAAAGAGAAGAAAGAGAAAGAGAGAGAGTGTGTGTGTGAGAAAGAGAGAGAAGAGAGAGAGAGAAAGGGGGGGAGAGCAGGGGATGGGGTGGGTGGAGCACGATAAAACACAGTAATCACTTATTCATATTTTAGTTAGTTGTATACATTAGTCATTATGTGGTAATGTATTCAGCGTTCATTTGTGGTTGGGAGTCTTTTGCGATCGAGTCATGTGTCCTTCGAAGTTTTCTATGCTATGTTTATCTACCACCAGTGCCATATTTAGGAACCCTTGAAATGTATGTATGCTATGATAAAACATATAATGCTATGGATATGACTATTGTGTTATGATATTGTTACGGGCCCGCATATGCCTCTTCTTTGTATTGTTTACGTGTGATGTTGCACTCTATCAAAAGAGATGCTCTGTGTATTCTATTCATGTATTGTGTTGGTCCAACTGTGTCAGTCAATAGGCAGATAGGTATTGTCGTTTTCTGACCTAGAATTCACAACTCGACTCACGTCTCTGTACGGTCCATTCATGAAGTTCCCAGGCCTACAGTTTATATCAAACTGAGGGCCAGAGCAACAAAAAAAAAAAAAAAAAAAAAAAAGGGGGGGGGGGGGGGGACTCGGGTGGCTCTAACCCCATCCCCCAGTGTTGGCGCGCGTGCGGACACAATACATAACTGCCATATCTATGGGCACTCTGTTCACTTTGAATTCACTAATGTGCAGCCGCGCCTGTCTAACCTTGTATGCCTTATTTGTTGTTGTTGTTGTTTTTTTTCATATTCGTTGTAATCCTCACTTACTAAATTGTCCTCCTTTGTGACTTGTCAAAGTCAAATAAATGATCTGAAAAAGAACAAAAATAATTTGTTTCTTCCAAAAATAACTATGACTGGTTACTACATGTACCTGATTTTCCTCATCTGAAATGCTTGCTAACAATGTAATCCAAATGTAATACTATCAACAAGAGAGGGAGGGAGAGAGAGAGAGAGATAGAGAGAGATTGAGAGAGCGGTGTACTGTGTGTAACAAATGAAATGAGATATTTTTTCCCGACTTTTTGTTTTTACTTTCCTAAATAAAGCAACATTTACCAACGTTTCTATAATATTGTTATGATGTATTAAAGATATGTGGAGTCATACTAGGTCAAGGGACCTCTTGGGTGAATAAAAGCAATATTCTGCTTAAATAGAAGTGATTTAATCCGCTGGCTGGGACCTCTCTGACCTCATATGCCCGACTCCTATGGGAGCCGGTGGCACGTCGCCTTTTCTATTCTTCATATCTTCATATATCAACAGAAGGGGAAACGTGCGGTTATTCCAGGCATGGTGTACATTCTTCTTCTACTGAGCCCGGGTGCTCCAGTCGCATCTCAGCTCCCACAATAGCTTTGCATCTCTGTTTTCATTACGTTGTCACACACTCAGAGATGAGGAGAATCTACTCTCCGTTCGAAGTTGTCATCCCGACACCAAACTCCTTGATTGTGAGACCCTCTCACTTCCCTGCTTGTACCAAGCGAAGTATATCCTTTTGACGTCAGGAAAAGATAGCTTTTGCATCTCTGATTTGACATCGTTGACATACTCTTCAGGAGAATCGCATCTTCGTTCTCAAGCTGTACGTCGCCCCGACAACAACAACAACAAAAAAAAAAAATCCTTGATTGTGAGACATTGAAACTTTCCTTGTGAACTGCTGATATAGTGATAGGTCCTCATATGATCATGCGGTGCTACTTGTTCCAAGCAAATTTGTAGGCCTAGATATATACTTGTGGATACCAGCTTTAATAGCATCTCACTGAGCAGCGCACTGACGTTATCGGATTAAAGTCATCCAAACCAACTATTTTTGTGATTTTATGATGTCATTTATTATAACCACAAATGAATGTACTTGGACCCCGGGACCTGGAACTGTTCAGCGATGGATGTGTGAGGAATCTATCTTGTTTTGACAGCGTAATAATTGTCGGATATACTTTACATTGATCTAGATGAATTTTCAAGTTCAAGTCTAAGTTCTCTTCGGGATTGTACTTTTTGGTGTTTCACCGGCACGATATGCGTTGGCCTATCTTTGCGTAGGACGGTAAGTTGAATTTTATCACGCCAGCAGGAAACGGCACGATATCAAAAGTTGGTCTGACGTTATCTTCATTGTTGACAATTGGAACTTCAGTTATTTTGGAAGTTCCTGTATAGGTGTTTAGGAACTACTTTCACAATACCCTGGACCCCGTTGTATTTCAATTTCCATGCAGTTCTCACGCAATCACAGACATTATTATACCAGATGAAACGATACCACACTTAATCAGCCCTCGCTTTGACACCTTCAAATTTTAACCCTCGTGAAATTAGAAATCACCATTTTCTTGCAGAGCCCCCTGCATATCGTCTTTAACGATCACATCTTATCAAATATTATTTCCCGCTTCTAGACCTTTAAGGAAAACGCTTCCTCTAGAAGCATTCTCCTCTTTAAAAAAAAAATGTATGGAATAAAACTTTTTAAACACATTAAAAATGCAACACTAATGATTTAACGTAATGATTTTTCATGTCCTGACAAATGCTGAATATCTTATGTTATCAAATTGATCACTGTTGAATATAACAACCAGCCATACTCTTTTTGTATAATTGTATTGTATTTTCTGCAGTGTAATTGGTATTAACCATGACACTTGTTTATTGTCTGAGTTATTATTTTCATGAAATGTAACCTGCTATACAGTTATTATGTTCGGCATTCTAAATATTTGTCATGATATACCCTGTTTGTGAAATCAAGGATTTTGATGACTGCAGGTTGTGGAGCAGGTATTTTCTCACGACTATCACAGTTCTGTTCCATTGGATAATTGGAATACAGGGAGATACCTGCTACTCAGTACCAAATCACATTTGAAAGTTTAGTCCATTCTTGATCAATGTGATTCAAATTGTAAATCTGTTATTTTTGTGAGTGAGTGAGTGAATAAGTTAGGATGAGATGTAGAGATAGACAGAAAAGGAGAGAAAGGAAGAGGGAGAGAGAAAAAAAACAAGAGAGAGAGAGATAGAGGGGAGAGAGAGAAGAGAGAGAGAAGAGAGAGAGAGAGAGAGAGAGAGAGAGAGAGAGAGAGAGAGAGAGGGGGGGGGGGGAGAAAAGAGAGAGGGAGAGAAGCAAGCAAATCAAATTGATTTGATTATGTAGGCAGAAAATAAACGATTTATGCAAATGCATTTTTTTTATTAACACTAAATTATTTTATGCTTTATCCTACTTCATTATGAAATAATACTGCGCCAAATAATTGAGCATAATAAAATAGGTATCCATAAGTTAAAGACTCTATAAACGATGCTCAATTGAATGTGCTGATTATTTTCTTATTGCAGCTTCTTTGTGTGATGCTCAGTACTGATATGAATTATCAATTATTATAGGCCCATAAGCCAGTGAGAATGAAAGCCACTTGAACAGAGCTAGTTGTATTCAGGAATAATCCGATTTGTTAGCATTCTGGATGATAGTATTAAAGGTCTGTGAATTTATGGCCTTACCATGCTTACTGGCTGGGAGCCTTCTAGCTAAAACCTCTTACAAATAATATATGGAATACTCCAAATTCCATATCGCTTTCAGCTAATCTGTAATCCGAGCCGAGTGTGGCCTAAATATTTTGATTCATAATCCATAATGCCGGTTTTGTCGTTCTGAATTCAGATCCCGAAATTGCACGAGTAGTTTCTCTTTCTCAAAACCAGTGATTTCAGAGTAATGGTGGTTTTTGATCCCTTTTCAATGGTGTCTGCTTATAACTTTTGACTGATCCAGAACTCGCATTCAGTCCTCGAATTCGAAACCCACAGCGGTATAAAACACCATGTGGCAATGGTTTGGTATGTTTAAGATTAATTTTCTTATCTGATGCTTTAAGTTCAATGTACTCTTTTTCACCATTCTAAAAATGGAGTAATCTATAATGCCACACACCGGAATAATCCATGTTTTTAGCGATTTCAGCTAAAGCGATAACTTTTTGCCAGCATGATCTCAGTAAATACTATCACTTTACCACATAGAAATGATATTCATATTGTATGAAAAAAAAAAAATGTTCAAGATTTACTTCAGTAAAATTTCAACAACTTAAGAATGGAATTTCTTGGTGCTATGACACGACATACTTGTGTTTTGAATCGAAGTAATCATTCGTCGGGGATTTTAGCGCCATATCTGCACAAAGAATGTATTAAGATCTCGAATGGATTGCAGCTGTAGAAACACTGTCAAACTGTAGTCTTGCCCAGAAGATAAAAGGGTTTATATTTACGTGTTACCATGTCGGCCCTTCTTTTTCGTCGATAAAAATATAGATGTCACATCCTAAACACATTATTTGTGATGAACTCTGCCTTCTCGTTTCGAAAACCTAAAAGATGCGTTTCAAATTTCTGCCCATTGCAATTTCATCAAAATTGCATATTTGTTGTCCATTTCATGAATAAATGATTATATTTTCTTCCAGGAATAATATGTTTGACTTTGGTGTTAGACTAAGAAGCCGTGAGAACAGAGTGGAATTGAACCAGAGGTTCGATTGTTCAGCTCTGCTTCACGTCTGCTCAACTTATTTCTGTGATAAATCTACCAACAATAGTTTCCATGGCAACAGGCTGAAGGGTACAAATTTGAGTGCGATGGTTCCGACACCGATCGCTAAATTCAATACCAATGTTGGAGTCCTTTGATTAGCCTTTTACATTAGATCTGAGGGGTACGATCATTACACTCTTGGACCTTTCAACAACCTCACCCTCTGTATGAATGGGGGGGGGGGGGGGAGAAAGAAAGAAAGAAGAAGAAAAACTTTTAAATTATATAATATTATTTCCGGTTCTTTCACATGTCAGGGGTATTATGTACCTTTATATCTACTATATCTACTATATCAACATGATCAATGATGAGAGTAGCCCGGCCTACAAACGCTTGGATCATATAAAATACAAAATACCAGTAATGATTATTTTTCCAATTTGCTCATTCTTCAGCCCTATCTCAATCCATCTCTTTTTCTCACTGTCTTGTCTTCCTCTCCTTATGTTTCTTCTCTCTTCCTCCTTTACATCTTTCTCTCTCCTTCTGTCTCCCCCAATTTTCTCCCTCTCCTCTATCTTTCTTTCTCCCTGTCTTTACCTTCCTCTCTTTCTCTCTTTATCACTCTCTCCTACCTCTCTCTTTATCTCTCTTGTTCGCTTTCCTCTACACCACCCCCCCCTCTCTCTCTCTCTGTTACCATGGTTACCATAGTTACGTGTCTGCGTGTATCTCTCTTTCTCTCTTTCTCTCTGTTTCTGCATCTTCTCTATCTCTCTTTCTCCCTGTCTTTACCTTCCTCTCTTTCTCTCTTTATCACTCTCTCCTACCTCTCTCTTTATCTCTCTTGTTCGCTTTCCTCCACAACACCAATCCCCCCCCCCCCTCTCTCTCTCTGTTACCATGATTACCATGGTTACGTGTCTGCGTGTATCTCTCTTTCTCTCTGTTTCTGCATCTTCTCTATTTCTCCCTCTCCTCTATCTTTATTTCTCCCTGTCTTTACCTTCCTCTCTTTCTCTCTTTATCACTCTCTCCCACCTCTCTTGTTTACTTTTTTCCTCTACACCACCCCCCCCCCCCTCTCTCTGTTGCCATGCTAATGTGTCTGCGTGTATCTCTCTTTCTCTCTTTCTCTCTTTCTCTCTATTTCTGCATCTTCTCTATCTCTCTTTCTCCCTGTCTTTACCTTCCTCTCTTTCTCTCTTTATCACTCTCTCCAACCTCTCTCTGTCTCTCTCTTGTTCGCTTTCCTCCACACCACCCCCCCCCCTCTCTCTCTCTCTCTCTGTGTTACCATGTTGCTTACGTATCTGCGTGTATCTCTCTTTCTCTCTTTCTCTCTATTTCTACCCCTTCTCTCTTTATACATGATTACTTCCATAACACTTTTCATATTTTCGAAAGTCACATGCCTGACCGTGGGCTCGAATTGGGTGGGGTTTAATACCTGTTAGCATGGCTATGCGGTATATTGAAACTTGTGAGGTAATGTAATTCGTTCCAAATCCGTGAGCAGTTTTACATCGTTACAAAGTAAGAATCGAATTTTGCTGCTATTATCGAAACTGAAGTGATAAGCTGTATGGGGTAAGGATAATACATTACATTTACTTATCCCCTCGCGTTTCAAGAACTCAAGGATCTGTAATGTTTTGTATCTTTCTTTCCACTCTTCCTGACAGAAATGGGATTAATCAGGCCAAGCACGAACGATTAATGTACTGTAATTAAGATCAAGGAGTTACTATGGCAAGTTCCCTGTTAAAGATATCACGCACGTCTGGGAAAGATAAACTCAAATTTAACATGATCCTGTTTGGTTTTGATTTGAGAAATCGTAAAACAGACCACGGTAAAAACGTTTTCTATCTTCAAAATCTAAGACATTTCCTTGGCAATTTACACCGCCTGGAGTTGGCTCTTCCACATTCACTTTTGAATGAGATTTTCATGAATTAACAATATACCATGCGGGTGATTTTTTTATCTTTATTTTTTTTTAAATTAGAAGAATGAAAGTGCTTGAGTTGGGAATGAATCTATGTGAAGTAATTTAATGATGATATATAAGAGTAATAATTATGTTTATCCTAGGGAATCTCATCAACATTAATACTCTTCTTCCTGAGGGATTTTCAATTATCATTACCCTAGCATTACCAGGTAATTATTAATTTTAATACAACTGGGTTGAGAGGGACACACGAGGGTAAAACATCTTATCCCATGTAGGATGTATAAGCACTGAGCGCGGATCAAACCAATGAAAGTCAAAAGCCACTTGAATTCACCAATATACCATTGTTTGGTGACCCATGGTTTATCAGTGAAACGATAATTGATACCTTCAAGTGTCAAGCATATTTCCAATAATCTCCTTGTTTCTCTTCGTGTGCAGTCAATTTTGGAGTTCCATGAAATGCTCTACATGCATTTAGATTTTTTCCCGCGATTTTTCACGCATGCAGGCACTCTTCCGGAACTTTCCCAATACCAGTCCGATACAAACCTTTCATCAAAAGACCATGAAAAACCACAATTTTCTTTCTCCTTTTGCAATTAAATATTTCACCTTTTATGCGTCTCATTGTAAATACAGTATTTAGGTGAAATACCGTGAATTCCACATATTTTGAAGACCGTATACGGATAGATAAGAAGGTATAAAGCATGGCGGACGTATGGTGTCTGCTAAGCAATGACTAACCACTGATTATTATTTGTGATTTGTCATTGGATTTTTGAAAACTTTTCATTTTCAGGGAATATCACCTCTCTCCTTTCTTTTGGAATCTGACTGCCATCAGATTTGACCTGCCAGTCATTGACATTGCTTTATACTTCTTTATTTTGTCTTTCTTTGCTTGAGTAGTCTGGATCGGATAACACTTGGTAGCTTGGAAATTGAGTATGACGGTTTAACCCATTCTGATTTAGGTCTACAATACAAATGACAAAAACATGAAAAAGGGAAGTTGTAAAAACCAGGAAGTAGAAATACTGTAACAGAGTTGAACAACCTTGATTTAAACCACACTTCCACCCCAAAAGTCAAATGAATTGAAATAAACGTAATACAATGACGATCGGCAAGTCTAAAGTATTTGTTATGTGTCAAGAACTAAAAATGACCGTCAAATTGTCGTTTTCCTTGATTTCGTCTGATACAAGCTAAAATGGGGTTATAAACTTTGATACAATCGTCAAGGATACTAAAATCTTTGATGGATTGCATGGTATGGGGCAAATATACCTTGGACATGGCTAAAAGGATTAAAATGAAAGTCCCCAGACAAGTGCTTCAAATGCAAGTCGCAACGAAAGACTCTGAACATCCACCTACTGTGATGACCTATTTCATCATTACTATGATAATATTTTCACAATAATGTAGCTTTTGGATAAATTTACAGAAACTGTTTTGAACTGGAATGAAATACGAGATGAGTGGCTCCTTAGCTTTTCAAGTTTGTTGAGGGCGTTGTCCTGTAAGCGTCCTCGATACCTGCTGTCATCTTACCGCTTCCATTACTTTCGATGGTGATGAAAGGCATCATCGGATAGGAACTGTCTACTCATTAATGGAATGGATTACAAGCATCACCTTTCTCTCTGCAGTTATTGCCTAGTTTCCAGGCACAAAGCCTTGTCAGTCTTATTACGCGTAATAGAGGGTCTGAAATGTGAGGCTGTGGAGAGTACAGTCCATACTGCTCTTTAGGGCACACACGAGCAATTCATCCGCTGCCGATGATGAATTTGGGACTAGCGTAAGTAGATGACGTAATGGTAGCTGATCAAAAATATTCATATAAAATTGAATACTTGTCGGCTGTAAATCTTTTCAAGAGAAATGGTGTTTGGAAGTCACATTCTTTCATATTTCACCCCTATCTGGAATCTTGGACGCCTTTGGGTATTTTAGAGGAATTATTTGATCTGCAGTGCATTTCCACTGTTCACAGCAGTGAAAAGTCGTAGTTCGTGATTAGCCTCGTTTCAGCCTTCACAGTATTTGATGTAGCCGTTTAAGTGCCCAAATAAAGTACCTAATTGTGTAGTACCATCAGTGTAGTTGCTACTCTGTCAGTTAAAACAATTTTTGTAGAGAGACTATTTAAATATGAATTTTTGATGTTCTTCAATTTAACACGTGTTACTATGGGGGCCCGAATTACTCGTGTGTGCCCTTTATCGGGGTGTTTCATAAAGCTTTCATAAAGTTACGCATGACTTTACGAATGACTTAAATATGACAAGCCATCATTTTTAACTGCATCAATTGAAGTTGAACTGTGCAGATGGAGATTAACATTCTTATTGTAACAAACATTTTTAATGCAAAGTATATTTCTTGCCATAATTTAATTGGAAATACAGTCACACTTTGTTAAAACATCAGGAAAAACTTTGGGCATCCTATCTGGCACTTCATATTCAAGTCGTTCGTAAAGTCATTCGTTACTTTACGAACAGCTTTATGAAACACCCCCTGATCTCAAGTTGGTTGTATAAAAAGCAGAAAAAAAAAGATAAAGAAACAGATCAAATCAAATCAACAACTGAACTGTTTGGCCCAAACATTTATGCCACATGTGGGTGTGTGTGTGTGTGTGTATATATATATATATATATATATATATATATATATATATATATATATATATATATATATATATATATATATATATATATATATATATATATATATATATATATATATATATATATATATATATATATATATATATATATATATATATATATATATATATATATATATATATATATATATATATATATATATATATATATATATATAGTGGAGGTGCCGTGGTCCAGCGGTTTAAGGCGCTTGACTGAGATTGCGAGGATCGGGCGTTCGATCCCCGCCACGGCACTTATGCCCTTGAGCAAGACATTTTATCTACATTGCTCTTTTATCATATATCAAATAAATGAAGTGCTAAAGGCATATTGATACCAGGGTGTGCGTTTGTGTTATTTAAAAAAAAAAAATATATATATATATATATGTATATATGTATATACCCAGATCTGTGTGCAGTGCATGTGACTTGCAGCAAGACTGGGTCAGTTTCTTCTCATTTTGGTGATTCCAAAACCTCACAGCGTACACCAATTCTTACGTACTAATCACTCTTTCCCCAAATGCTGCCAAGGAGGTACTAGGCACCCCCTTGATGCTTCTAGACAGTTTCTTTCAGAATGTAATCACATGACCATGCAGAACTCAACTTTATCTTGAAACATTACCTTATTAAACTGTTAAGTGACGTGGTTTCCTCATCTCAAGAGTCGACAAGTGACCCTTGATATCACTATCGTGAAACCTTTCAGGAAACAATGGCAAAGGATATAATTAAAGCCCTCATGTTGAGTGGCTGGGCGGGGCATATTTTATTCTTGACGAAAAACTTGATCAAATACCTGTTGGAAAATCCCACCATTTTTTACCTTTATTATTTGACATGTTAGACGAGACCGTCTAGAGCGCGGAAGCGATATTGAAGATGAAGCGGAAGTTATTTGATACATCCACTTCCGGTATAATGACTTCACAGCGACCACTTGTAATCTCTCCTAGGTCGTAAGGGAAAATAGTATTGACGCTCTACAAATAGAAAAGGAAAACAAATCATATAAATATAAAAATTAAAAAAAAGCTTAGAAGGCTAATGAGTCAGGAGCAATATAAATGAATTCATTAATCATTTATAATACCTGACACTATAATACTATATCAAAGATTATTATGTACTTAGTATATGTATATGTATGAATGATACAAAAATCGCAAAGAATATGACATGTAGATAATTCTTATTGATATGACGAATTGATTATGAAATACTGTATGCGTCCCATAATTTAATGCGTGCATAGCCGTTCCTGTGGATTATATGTATTCCTTCCCAGGGGTTTAATATGCTTTTATGCTTGAACACTTCTCATGTAACGCTGAAGGCTTTATTTTGTTCTCTTTTCGTTGCCTGATTTTAATGGAAAATTCCTTTCTCCAACGTCAGTTCTCTATTTCTCTATCAATGCACGAGCAAGACATTTTCCCATGAGAAATAAAAGCCGACCGAAGGAGAAAGAACATGCTAGTAAAAAGACCTGTTGGTAAAGGAGAAAACTAACACCAATTTGTGAATTTCGTCGCGGAACACGGATCTGAAAATGATGTTGTCAGTTCTGATCAAAACTCAAGGATTGTTTGTCGAATATACGAGTGTGTTCATACCATATTCTTTCTTATTCAATGAACAATAGCCGAGATCTCACGTTGTATGGGAAAGGTCGTTATCCGTTTGGTATTCTTAGGTGGTAATTGTCCAGGGGGCGCAAGAGTACCTGTCCGGAGTGGTCGTCATGGGGAAGCGTTGTCCGGGACGGTAGTTTTCTGACTGGTAGTAATTGTCCTTGGGAGGTGGTGTCGGGGGGGGGGGGGGGGCAATGTCCGAATGGGAATTCTCCCAAAGATGTAGTTGTCTAGGATAGGTGGTTAAGTGGTCGTTGTCTCTAGCCATAGGCGGTTCTAGGGGGGGGGGGGGGGGGGGTCAGTGGGGACCGGAACCTCTACATTATCCCTTTCTTTGTTGTTTCAGATGTTTTTTGTGAGCCCTTTTTTGGGGGGGGGGGATTGGACCCCCTTTCTGTCACTGAAATGCTGGATCCGCCCCGACGACGAAATAGCCTTGTCGAAACGGTGAAAATGTAATGAGAACGAGCTGATAATGGCGATGTGATACCTCACTCCGTATATGGACTGATCGAGGAGGGCTCAATGAATTAAGAAAAATAAAAACTGGAATGGACGCAATCTTTCACCTCAGACAATATTGTTTAGACATGTTAGAGGAAAGATTCGTCTTTGCTAGTTTAAGGAATACGTGATTTTGAACCAGCTTGAAAAAACAAAAATAGTCGCAGTGAAATTATAAATTACTATATGAAAATTGCATGAAAGATGGCATGTTTTTTGTGCAGAACTGATGAGCTGATTCTGATGAAATATTAACGGCTATTTGCTTTTGGAAATCCATTAAAAAATTTTCTGCAATTTTACGAATCAAGAGGACATTCTAAGCGGGATGATTGTGTCCTCCGTATTATCTTGGACGAAGCTTAACGATTTAACATTCTTCATTGTCATTTCGAAAATAGATCATTGACCAGGTGAAAAAACAACAACAACAAAACGACAAAACAGACAAACAGACACTGTTAATAGCCGTGCTGCATAGATGTGAATAAGAACATTTATCTACCGAAAAACCCAATCCATTTCATTAATTTATAATGATGCTATGATTCAAGTTACGCTCTGTTTCAGAACTTATTAAAAATATTTTTCCCATGTAAGTGACAAAATAAATATTTTAATACAAAAGTCATTCTCCCTTTCAAATCCAAAAGTAACATCATTCCCCACACCATTGTAAACAATGTAAGAGATACCCACCAGTTTTGTAGGAAGTTTTATAACTGTATGAAGGATGTATGTGGTGTGGTGAGCTATCTGACTGATCGACATATTTCGTGAACTATTCGACACACGACCTTAACCTATTTTGTTGCCGGTTCCTATGGTAACAAGGCGACGACAGATCAACGCCTAAAGGGGATATTTATACGCATTAGCGGTCATCGGTCAAGTTTAGTTTATCTGCGGGTGGTACAAGTGACTTCTTCAGCAGTTCCGCTCATCTGAAACCTGATCGGAACTTACAACTTCGGGGAGAAAATTGGAATGTTTGGGACAGGTTCTGCCTTCCAGGTGAAGTTAAACAAAAATAAGAATATGGGTGTGTGTTACTGTTATCTGCTGTAAGGTTTACCTGCAATACCTCTCTATGTTTTAATCCTGGCTTAGCATCGAGTTTATCAAGTTTATTCCTATTATCCTCTATCGACTCCTTAACAAAAACTTGAGGAGAGTTTAAGGACACCTGGTTTAACAAATTTGATATCTGTAAACATTCTAAGTAATTGCTCTAGTTAGGTCAAAGTGTTGCTAGTTGCCTCTTCGTTAAAAACTAGATCTTGTATCTCTAGCGGGGTTTTAGTATTTAATCTTGTCTTACTTTTTATTTTATCATTTCTGCAGTGATTTCGTCATCAGCCTACGCACAATCATCTGTTCCGCTCACAGACGGCGGGGTGGACCTCCGCACCGACCTCACAACAGCAGACAGTGCAACTCAACCTCCAGTATCGTTCACATCGATATCCACTGTTATCGTAACCGTGCTGTCAACACTGATACCGCCGACACCACAAGAACCTCCGCCGTCGTCGAATAAAACTGCGTCCACTACATCGACCTCTGGTGCAACGTTACCTCGAACTGATGCTGTAAACTTGAACATCTCGACAAAAGTACCTCTAACGGATATATCCACGGATCAAACACAAAAGGAGTCCATCACTACGCAAAGTTTCACCACTGAACTTCTCACGACTGCACTTTTGATCGACGAATCCAATAAGACGACAATCATCTCGACATCCATCGTCGAAAAAGACACAACGACATCGACATCGACATTGCTGTCATCTTCACCGTCGATTTCGAATTCGTCAGATGGGATGGAAACTATGCAAACGACTTCGTTAAGCACTATGGCCGTAACGAACAACGATATGATGTCGATGACGACGGCCGGAGACGGTTTAGTCACATATGAACTCGACACTGACAGTATAAACCCAACTTACGAAGACTTCACCACTGTAGCTAGCGATGATGAGGTCATTTTCACAGGTTAGTTTAGTTCCCACTTTTATGTTTAATGTTTTGCTCTGTTTCTTCCCCAACTTTCTTGATTCTATCGGCGATACATGTCTATTCTATCCTTTTGCGGTTCCTGTTTTCCTGTAGAAATCAGAGTGGAGTTGCCCTTCTGACCTCGATTTGCCATTATAATTCCATTTTGATATTGAGTTACCTGTATGTGAATATGTTTCCTGATTTATTATCTATCATCTCCCCAAATTAATACCGATCATTTGAGTAGGCTTTGAGCTACATACGTAACCATTAATCAGGAAAGGGATACTCTTACTTCCTTCCCTTTCTATTGTTCTGCTTCTCCATCTCACCACCCGACTCTCTCTCTCTCTCTCTTTCCCTCTCTCTTTTTCTCTTTCTCTTTCTACTTTCTTTCCCCACTCTCTCTTCTCTCATCTGTTGATACGTGTTATGAATTGGGAATGTGTAATAATGCTCATCAATGCACTATTGATGACAGTGGCGGATCCAGGATTTTCGCGGGGGGGGGGGGGGGGGGAGGGGCACGATTCTGACGTCTGACGAGTTTCTTCCAAATTGTCTGAGAAGCTCCCACTCCCTGCATGGTTTCACCACTGTAATTGGTACATCGGCACCTTTCTCTTTTTGACGTCGGTTGACAACTTGTCATAACACCAGATTGAAGGAAGCCAAGACGAAACAGAATAAATAATCAGCGAAATTCCTTCTCATCATAATATCTCATCATACCTTCTCTTAACACCCCATCCAACTTTCTCTCTCATTCTGTCTGTCTCTCTGTCTCTGTCTCTCTGTCTCTGTCTCTCTCATTCTCTTTTTGTTATAAAAAAATGACAGTTGCTATGAAGAGATTAATCACGTTAAAGTCATATCTTCCCCCCATATATTCACTTTTACACAAACCGATCAAATAGCTATTTGTCAACCCCCCCCCCCAAAAAAAACAACCCCAAACAAACCCCAAAACAAACGTCAAACTCCCCCTCTCTCTGTCTCTATCTCGCGCCCTCTACTATCTCTGCCCCCTCTCTCTTATTATCTCTCTTTTCTCCATATATCCTTTGCTCCATTCCCATTTCTCTTCCTCAACAATTCTTTTCTTTTATACCGTCCTCTCTCCTTCCCATCTCTCTCTCTTCTTTTTTTGCTTCTTTTAAGAAGCTGCCTTTTCGACCCCTCCCCTCGTCGTCATCCAGTTTATCACGCTCTCCAATCGCTGAAATATTGGTGTGACATCATTTTTGGGGGGCCATCTTTGTTCAAAGTCCAATTTCCCTTCGCATTAAACCATCTCTTCTATTTTATTTTGCAAACCAATTAAACTTTCCCTCGTCCCATCTCGCGCCTGCCAAGGTGAAATTCAAAACGTCGGATGTGCACCCGGGCCGCGGTGGAGGAGTTTGCTTGGAGAATTATGATGTATGGAATCTGTGCTATGCTCCATGTGACAGCTGATCAGAACGCCAAAAATACAGCAATGCATGATAGCTATACCAGACGTCCACATAACACATTGCTCTGCGAATTGGGAGCAAGCAATTTTTACAATTCCGTTTATGATTTATTGCGTACTTTAGGCGGGAAAGAGCGTCGTGACGCTGGTTCCAGCAGCGTCTGCCATAAACCAATATTTTGTCGAGATGATAAATTGCCAAAATGGCTGGGCAGTATGAAAGAAGGGCCAATAATTGTGTAAATGTAATAACAGGGACGGGTATTTAGGGAAGACAGGAAATTGATTTTGAGAATGAACTTCAGCTTTGAGAAGGAAATTGAAATGTATATAACGCTGCTCTATATTTTTTGGAATAGGCCTACTATCTCTTGGCGATCCAGGCTGGCATTATGATCGACCAAGTACCAACTTATAATGCTAATTTGTATTTTTCACTCACAATAATTTTTGGAAGGTTGCAGCCATGAGAAATTATTTTATACTATAGGCCTATCGAGAAATATAGGATTTGTTATAATACAGAAAACTTTCATCGGTTGGGGGTAATCATACAATTGCAGTTTAAGCTTCTACCAACCTTAATTTAAGATTGGTAGAAGCTTAAACTAAAATTGTAGCATTTGTTATGCGTTGCAGTGATGCTTAGAATCATGACTTTTGCGAAATATACATGTACCTGAATTGATTTCCAAATACAGATCGTCCAAAATCTAATAAGCCTAAACATAATGTAGGTATTCATGGGATAGTTTTAGAATAAAGACTGAAATATAAAAATATGAAAGGAATCGAACAAAATTCGCACTGAATGTTAAAATCAACAAATTAATTAAGAATAATGTGCAAGACGAAATTGGTAGAAATATTTCATAGCTGAATAATGAGCAAAAATTGCCTAAAAACTAAGAGTGAGTAGTCCCTATACCGTAAGTCGAGAAGTGAGAACTAAACATAATGGTCCCTTATGTGTCCATACATGTTTACATGTACACGATGTAGGTGCTTTTTAAGCGAACTTCATTTCCATGAAGTTTTCGTCGGTTTGTCACATTTACTATACTGCCTAATGAATAATTCAGATTTTTAGTGTTACTCTGCCAGTAGGGCCTATATCTTGTAAGACAGTTCTTTTATACCTGCAGTAAAGATAACCATTTAAGATGAGTTCAGTTCTTTTACATAGTTCTTTAAATAGCTCATGCGAATGATAAAATGCCAGGCAGTTGTAATGTCTTCAAGATCTTTTAGGTAATGCATTAAGCCGAAGACGAATGCTGTTGTAATAACAACATCCGATCATTTTCAATAACACTCGTCTTTGATTGCAGTCGTCAAAATATCACCCCAAGTAAGAATATCTGTATGGAATGCCATAAGGGCAGACAGTCTCCTATCTAGACCTTATTTAGTTTGTCTGTCAAAGGGGGTAGGCCTTATCCGGGGGCGACATTTAATTTAGCAGGCTATTATCCAATTAGTATCACGAAAGTTCAAGTTAGAGTTCAAGTTCAATTTGATTCATTTCATTGATATACTTTGTTTTTATCAAGTCGATATAAGGTGAAAGTTCGCAGGAAAAAAAAAACACCGCCTTTTCTGGAGTTAGAATCACGACAGTTCAAGTTTTAGTTCAAGTTCAAGTTCGTGTTCGTTAATTTCACTAATATACTCAAATGAAAAAAAAAAAATGTTTCACACACTCGGGGTGAGAGTAAAAAATTGTAAGAAAAATGGCCATTTGTGGAACTATCCCAAGAATGTAGAAGTAGAAAACAGTAAATGTAAACTAAAGTGATTATGTTCTAAGGGGGTGGCAAAAAAAAAAACAAAACAAAACAAAAACAAACAAAATCCTCCAGCGCTTCAAAATTCGATCCGTGGGGAGGGGGTTTCACATTTTATGGGGTCCAGAAAAGGTAAAAAAAAAAAAAAATCTGTCGAAAGTTGCCCCCCCCCCCCTGGGTACGCTAGTGCCCTTACCCCATATCTTCGAAAGAAACCCAGGAGCAAATGTCACCGGAGCGTGGGTCGTAGAACCATATTTTCATATTTAAATTGGCGCCTAGTAGTCAGACTAACACATAGGGACGTTAACTGGGAAGGTGAACTTGACAAGCGGGGTCAAGAGGTCATAAAAATACTGTCAAGTGCAGTAAGGTCACCTGATGCAAGAATTAAAGGGAAAGTGATTTTGTTTATGCGTATTACGTATCCGGACAACTACCCCCGGGACAACTACCTCCTTAGGACAATTGCCCGCCAGGACAATTACCCCCCAGGACAAGTACCCCCAGGACAACTACCCCACGGATTCTAGGGTAGTTGTCCCGGGGGGGGGGGGGGGAGGTATCGGGGCAATCGTCACTTTATGGGGGGTAATTTTTCCCGGGGGTAGCTGTCTTGGGGGTAATTGTCCTGGGGGTAGTTGTCCTGGGGGGGGGGGGTAGTTGTCCTGGGGGTAGTTGTCCTAGGGGGGTAGTTGTCCAGGGGGTAGTTGTCCTGGAATCTGAATATTAAGTTCTAAATATGATCGCTGTCATGAAATGAAGGCAATTTTATTGCCTGATTCAATGATTCAAGCCCATGCAAAGGTAAACAAATATCATAATAAATATATTACTGCCCCTGGGCGGCAGGAAGTACAGTTCATCTCTTGTATTTTCATCAATAAAGACATGTCACTGGATATTGAATTTCGAGAAAAAAATAACCAGATAACGGGGTTGTGCCCTTGAAGTAAAGTTACACCAAACATGACCTTTTAAGATTTTGAAATGTCGGCTTTGGCGCTATATGTTTTTCATACAGTATTGGGGGGGAAATCATTACGAAGTATCACAAACAAAAGATATCATTTTCTGTTCCTTCTCATGAAGACAGTATTTGATAAAAGGGAAGTAATATTTTACCATCCGTTTGTACTTTGTTTAACATACAAATTTAACATATATTTTATCCGTTTTGAATTTTACTTGTTATAATTATATACATGTACTTCACTAGGAAAGTGTCACACAGACCATGCATGAGTGGCATCGTTTTTCCATATCCTTAACCCCCAAACGAAATAATAATAATAACAATGGATGTTGTTTTTCATTTGTGTTTCAGAATCATTCCTTCGTCTGGTCATCATCGCTGGTGCAACGGCGGGTTCGTGTCTCATTCTTCTCATCGTAGTCTTCATCATTGTCGCCTGCTGTCATAGAAGAAGACAACGAAAGAAGAATGCACGGTACTATGAGTTCAAAAAGAAGTAAGTTATTATTCTCCTTCTTATTCTTCTTTATAGTGTTCTGATTCTTCTTGTACTTCATCATTATCATCATCATCATAGTTATCATCATCATCATCATCATCATCATCATAGATATTATTATCAGCAACATAATTATTATCATCATCATCATCATCATCATCATGATCTTCATCATCATGATCATGATCATCATCATCATTATCGTCATCATCGTCATCATCATCATCATTATCATCTTTTTTTTTCTTTTCTTTTACTTCCTATTTTTTTCTTTTCTTTTACTTACTTCTTCATCATCATTATCATATCATCTTCTTATTTTTCATTCTTCCTTTTCCTTGTTCTTTTTTCTTCTTCTCTTTTCTTCCCTCCCTTTTCTTCACCTTTATTTTCTTCACGCAAATGGGTAGATAGCAATGCCATAGCATACTTGGAAAGCATGAAGGTACGATATTGCAGATCTCTATTAAATTATGTTGTACTTCACTCACTTTAAATTTACTTCATTCATTGAAATACGCCAAAGATTCATGTAATACGATTAACGAAACTATAATTATCAAACGTTTATATATTAATTGACGTAGAAGTCACTCTCATTAACTTGTTAACTTCCCGTTTGTAATCATGGTTATGCGCACATCAAGCATTAATGACGCAGTCAAATTATTCATGTTAATCAACACTTTCCCTATTTTTCCTGAATGTTTATATCCACAGAGACTTCAGTTCCAAATACGAGAAAGTGGAGCAGAAGAACTCTTTAGCCCGAGGGGATCATAAAGACGGTGGCACTCCCATAGGCGGGGGCTGGGTGTTCAATTCCAGCGGTTACCACGCTGACTACGAGGACGAAACCACGCAAAACGTCGCACTGCGCTCCGTCTCACCGCTAGCGGTCGCTACACCACTTCTCAAAGTGTCCCCGGTGGAAGATCAAAACGGCGTTCCCGATTCGGGGCACGGTGGCTCAATCACGGCCGATGACTCCGCGCTCGGGCTCTCCCCGAGCCTCGAGGAGGACATCGAGATGGAGTTGAGCCCTCTTTACAGGGCCTTGGGGACGTCGGTCGGGACGGGGAGCGAGGTCAGAGATCATAGTTATATCGGAGGAGATTCGGACACGATTAGTGAAGGCAACGAACCTGTCAATGATACTCCCATACGAGACGTTCTTTTTAATTCCTTTGGTGCTAACAGGGTGGCGAGTGAGGAAGCAGTTGAACTCTGAACTATGAGCTGTGAACTTTGAACTCTCTATTGTTATATTATATTGCTATTATTTTCATTTATATTAAATGCATTCTTATCTAACTGATAAATGTGAAGCACTTGTTACTATGGCAAAACACTTACAGACGAATGGTGCGTGCGAGCAGGGTGAAGTACTTTTATAGTAGTTATCTGACATTGTTTTTTATGCAGAATGATTCGTCTTCCAAATGACACTGTTTGCAATTTTAATTAGCCAATTCAAGAAACTAGGAGATGGAAAGATTTTATGTAAGGGCCCCGTTTCATAAAACTTGGTATCAATAACAACTGCCACATTTCTATGACAAATTTGCTCTCAGCCAATCAAAGGCAACGATTTCAGTAGCTTATATCAACTTTTGTAACTTGTTATTGATAACAAGTACCATGAAACAGGGCCCAGGTGTCCATGTGCCTTTGCCTTACAATGACAATGTTATTTTTTATATATAATACTTTTTGTAAGAGATGACAGTATTGTGAAAAAAAAGAAGATGAACACACACTTCTTTTGTGGCTTCGATTTTCATTAGAATCTAGATTTGCTATACTCGGAAAACGAAGAGCACATTGCACACCAATCTACGAACGAAGTATAAACATAGTTTGATATTGTTATCCTCACATTCCGGGAATTATACTATCTAACTATTACATGGTCATGTCTTTTGGTTAACCGTCAACTTACAAACCTGGCATCTTTTTCATCATCACATGTAATGTAATATACTATTTTCTTTAGTAGCCTCGACAATACACCTATTGAAGGTTTTTCGTTTTTCTAACAAAATTACATCGAATAAAAATGTAGCCAATGAAAATAAAATAATCACGGAGATAAGCTTGTCAAAACAATGATGATTTTAACATAACCATGGCTGAACCATGTATGTAAAACGGAGTTAAAAATGATAAAAGATAAATTAGCAAATGTATCCATTGGTACTCTGAAAAGATACATTTTGTTTTCAACCTTGTCTATTTTTTCCCCAAGCATTTTAAGATAGCTTCATGTGGATTTCAAGTTTTTCAATCACGTTTACTTTGTCTTGATATGCAATAGATCGTAGATCTTAAATATGTGGATAGTGTTACAGTCATAATGTTTCAGTCTTGAAATTACAAGTGGGAAAAAACTCATTTTCAATAGGTTATTGGAGAGCGTATTTTTAACATCATGGATTTTCTTCACAGAAGAAAACCATAATAATTCATATTATCACAAGTGTATAATGGTAGATTAATAGATCCTCACACGAACTCACGTGTGTGGCATCTCGAACGTTCATTATCAGAATGAGCAAAGTTATATCTTTGAGGAAGCATCGTTGTGTGTCGGTCATTGGAGAGAATATGTGACTAAAGTGGAACTTGAAATATACATTAGGTTCGTATAACAGAGAGAACAAAACTCGACGAAGAGAGTAAGCAATAGTGTCATATTTTGTATAAATGGGTGTAGCGCCATCTTGAGGTAGCATGTCGGTAATTTTTTTTTCTCCAAGGATAGTGTGCTACAACTGAGAAATGGACAAATCATGGAAAATCGGAGTTAGCAATTTAAACTTTTGTCTGAACTAGTTCATACAGTTTTTGTTTACATCCTATGACATGAGGGGCATTTTCAGACTTTTTAAAGCCCTTGACTGGAATGTAGATTATCCATGAATTACAGCTCAGAAGTAATTATTCAAAATTGAATGATATAAAGCGCCGTTCAGCAGTTCAAACTAACCTAACAATATGGCACTATCTAATCCACAAAGGTTACAGTTATGGCGTTTAGTGCGCTACTGATATTACCCTTCTTGGATCAACTACTACTCTCACAGGAGACTAGTCTGTACATTAATGATACCTCTTCATGTACTTATGAACAAAAAAAAATAAATATGTGTAAATGATTTCTAAAATTATATTTAATAAAAACAATTTACATTGCAGGCAGAAAGACTAGATCTAGTGTAGTGGTGGCGTTTAATGTCTGACCCCTCTCTTTCTTTCTCTCCCACTCTTAGTCACCTCTAATTTACCAAAATCATTAATGGAAGAAATGTTATACTGGCTGTTCATCACATCTGTCATTTCTCATATATTTCTTCAGGTAACATCATCGATGACACTTGGTAAATCAAAAATGTTCCTGAAATGGCAGATGTGATACTTAATGGGTAGAGTGTTGAATTCATTATTAATAAATACATATTGTTCTTTCACCTGTAACAAGTGAGCAACAATTAAAATTTGAAAATCCTATTTTCGAATAATTTTGAAAGAAATGTCGTGAAAGAAATGTCGTGAAACAAATTATTTTAGAACAAAATTACTTTTCCAAAGCACCATCCCCCTGAACACATTTGGCAAACTTAAAAACGAATTGACTTGTATTTCTAAAGTTATGATTAATCACAAAAGTTATTTATTTTTAGTCGAAAATATCATGAAGATGTACTTGTAATGTAATAAAAACGCTTATCCGCTAATACAATATCTTTTTGATAATAAAACCCATTCGTTTCAAGTTCGATAAAAAGTGAACCGGGCCACACGTTCTTATATATGTAGGAGTTCGAAATGGACAGACATAGAGAGAGGACAATGGGGGGGGGGGGGGGGGGGGGGGGGGGGGGGGGGGGGGCTGATCTGAAGAACCGATGAGAGGTGAGAATGAAGGAAAAGGGATAGACAGAGAGAGAGAGAGAGAGAGAGAGAATGAGAGGGGGAGGGGGCATGATTTATAAACTAGAGGGGTGAGAGGGGAGGGAGGTGATCCTGGGGGAGAAGTCAAGGAGATAGAGGGGGGGGGGGGCTAAAAATAAGGAGAGAGAGAGAGACATACAGAGAGAAAGAAGAAGAGAAAAGGGGAGATGGGAGGGGTGTGTATGTGTGTGTGTGTGTGTGTGTGTGTGTGTGAGAGAGAGAGAGAGATAAAGAGACGAGGATAAGTGATAATTTATTAAGATTTATGCTAAGTGTTTATTGTAATTGTACGACTTTACAAACGATGTAAATCGAATTTAGAAACCTTGCAGGATGTCCCCTCCGCATTCTCCCTTGAAGAATACTTTCCCGTTATTTTTTGTCTTCCATTTATCTTTTAAAAACACTGGTTTATGTTTATTTTTAAAATAATTTATAAAAAAATACAAAACGAAGAATTAAGTAATTTCAAGTCAATGCGGATATATTTCCCCTCAATCTTTTACTTGCCAAATTTGTATGCAACTCTGATCAATCACAGGGTTTTTCTGACAGGAAATCTGATATTTGAATCATTAAAGATATTTCTTTACCGAACGTTTGCCTGAAAAAGTGAAGTCAGAATACTACTTACACCAAAGGGGTTCATTGTGGCACGTGTAATGTTGAATTCCGAATCGAAAATCATCGACATTTTTACAATGAATTGCTGATAAACTTTGGGAATGGCTTTTGGAGGGACCTTTCCACAGGAACATTCTTTATGGAACAAGATATCTTACATGGCTTCTCTTAGTTATTTGTCAGTTTCGAAATCTCTTAAAATGTCAAATATATACAAGGGAAAACTGAATAAGATACGCGTGGGAGACTCCAATCCTCGTGATTTTAAAGGGAAAACCCACCCCGAAGATTACTTGAGTTTTAAAAATGCAGAAAAAAATAAAGAAAAATATTGGCGAAAGTTTGGACAAAATCCATTAAAGAATAACGGAGTTATGGACTTTTGAAGTTTTGATTTTGTGACGTCACATGCGATCAGCTCCTCCATTATGTAATGTGATAAATATTCCATAAAATACAGTTTTCTCAGAAAATTTAGAATATTTTCGTCTGTGCATTTGATATATTGTCAGAAATATTATTCAATACTAGATTCTGAAAAGAAACAATATTAATTTATCGTGGAACGTAAAAAAAATGCGAATATATGGAATATTTATTACATGACCAATGGGCAGCTGCTCGCATGTGACGTCACGAATCCAAAACTTTAAATACTCATAACTCTTTTATTATTTGACCGATTTTCATCAAACCTTCGCCAATATTTTTCTTTATTTTTTCTGCATTTTTTAAACTCAAGTAATCTTCAGGGTGAACTTCCCCTTTAATGGAATTGAACGATATGACATAGAGGGAATGGTAATACTCGGTAATTCTGTTTTTAAATTAAATCGATAATGATAATAACAATAATAATAATAATTTAAAAATAGACGCAAAACCTGTCGGTAAACAGGTTCGTATTCAAAACTAACATATAGGCGCTCGTTTTGGTATATACATGTATACATGTACATTATTAATGAACTAACGGGCCAGGTAAGAAATTCTTTTAGAAGTTTGTCATCATTGTTTCAGGGATTATTGTAGAAAGTTGTTAATGTCCCCCCCCCCCCCAAACACTGTGAAAGACAATTTAAAAATTAAGTTGGGGGGGGGGGGGGGTAAGAGTTGATGATCCCAAGCCACCCCTCCCCTTACACCGATGGTTGTTGCCATCCATGCAATCTTGCTTCACTTGAACGTTTGTACTGATTTTTTTTCAGAATGTATTTTTATATAAGTTAATTAACTTTTAGATAAATTTTCATTTTTGTGACAACGAAAACTAGCCAACTAAATACACTGACTATTAAAGACATTATGTTTTGTTTAGGAATGAGATGTCTTGAATCGGGCTGAGGTAAACGTCCCGTGCTTAAATAAATCAAATAAATGAGATAAATGAATGAATGAATGAATGAATGAATAAAGACTACTGATAACATTTTAATGATGTCTACTGACGGCTTTCATAGGACATGTAAACCAGCTGAGTTATGTGCATGGAAGCACTATAGTGTAGCCAAAAAGGGGGGGGGGGGGGCAGGACGGCAGACTGCCTCCTGACAACTTTTGACCCCCCCCCCTTCCCCCCCCCCCCCCCAAACAAAAGGTTATCGGGCAGTGGCGGGGGGAGGGGGCAATCCCGGCGAAAAGCCTTTTTGTTGTTGTTGTTGTTGTTGTTGCTTTTCAGAGAATTATGGAGGAAAACATCTATGGAAGATCCCCCCCCCCCCCCCAAGCGACTTTTTGAGGGCTGGCGAAAAAAAAAATACTGGTCTGCCTCCAAGCAGAATTTGACAGTTGACAAAAGTTGCCCCACCCCCTTGTAAAAAATCCTGGCTACGCCGCTGCATGGAAGTAATATATTAACACAATCTTCTGAAACAACTGCATCAAATATTACGCATGACTAAAAATAGAATTCAGGCAGTCGATAACAATAGCCAAAAATATCCATTCATTCCCTCATATGTTAGATAATTTTAAGAGCACACAAGACATAGGATATTGGTAGAAAGAAGGCAAATGTTCTCACGGATGTCGTTAAATACTTCAAGTGCTTCTTTCGGACCTACTCCAAATAATCGTGGTTTTCTTGTCAATAATTGATAAAGACCGAATGTTATAATTACAATTGTGATAATGATTGCCAGGAAGTATAATCCTATCAAGATATAGAAAGCTTCCCACGATTTGTTTACCCGGAGTAAAACTGTGTAAACATGTGACCTGGGTTTCAAAAGCAAGGGAATATAGAATGAAAACCATTTAAACTGATTTTATTTTGTGTGTTCACATCTCAGTTGTTGTTTCGGTTCGTATTTTCATTAGAATAAACAAACTTCACTTGTGTGTGTGTGTGTGTGTGTTTCTTTTACTAGGCATCATGTGATTTTAATAGATAAACACCAGTGAAATTCGTAAAGTGGAAGTTAAATCAGTCTTTATTTAATTCTCCAATTCAAAAACATAAAGACATCAAAATGAATACAAAGCTTTTGAAATAAAAATACAAGGTATAATACATGAATTGATAAAAAATAAGAAGAACAAAAAAGGACCATCATTAAAAGCCTATTGAGGTTTGACAAGTTGATGGTCACGAAGGCGTAGAGTATATAACAAAATTATATATTTTAAATATTATGGCGGGAGAGATAAAGTAAGGAAACTCATACTGTTGTGGATACTAACTCAAATTTTGAAATTACTGATAAAAAGATAATGGCCCGTATTCTCGAAAGGTGCCCAATTTTAAGCCCTCGCCTAAGTGTGTAGATTTAGGCCACTGTGTTATGGAGAGAAAATGTCACCCACTTTTAATCCTACAAAATCACCATAGACTCCCTTCTGGAACTAAATGCAAATACAAAAACCTCACGATAGAATTGATTTCTTATGCTCATTTCATGAGTTTTTTTTCTTTATTTTGTTACATATATATAGTAATTTATATGGGACTTAGGGGTTGATGAATGGCCTTCCATAAATATGTGGCCTAAGTTAAGCCAGGCTTAACTTAGTCCACTTTCGAGAATACGGGCCAATAAGTATAATTTGAGCTTCGTCTTGAAAGAATTAAGAAATTTGATATGTCTTATAGTGAGGCTGAAGGGCAAGGAATTCCAAACAACACTTCCAAAATGAACACGATAAAAACTATTTTCGAAAAATCAACTCAAGGCAATTTCAATAGCCCTGTCTATCACCTTTAGAAATGTGCGAACATTACAATGGCGTATTACGTAATCCGAACCTGATTTCTATGGGCAGTACAATAGGCCTTTGAAATTGCCCTTGAGTTTATTTTTCGAAAGTAGTTTTTATCGTGTTAATGGCGAATTGATTTTTTTTAGAGATGACTAGAAGCTACTTTCCATTCTTGAAATTTCATTATTTTACGAGTATTTTAATCATGAACCTCGTAGTTTAGAGAAAACATGGCCATTAAATAAGGAGGAAGACTACTACAAAAGTATCGATGCATGATTGCGATTATTTGGAATTTTGTTTATATCATGAATAGTTTAGAGTATGACATTTATAAAATATTGGTCGAGATGGAGCATTAAAACTTTCGTTACAGAACTCGTCAAAAGCTCTTTTTTTTGGAAGACGAAGTATTCTCTCTATACTTTAGTGGGATGCATACTGGCTCACAGTGGCGTATATAGCTAGGATATTTTTTACAAGGGGGGCAAATTCTGCTTGAAGGGAGACCCGTATATTTTTCTTCTCGCCAGCCCTCCAAAACTCGCTCAGTGGGGGGGGGGGGGGGGGTATAAGATGTTTCCTCCAAAATTCTCTGACAAGCAAGCAAGCAAAAAAAAAAAAAAAAAAAAAAAAGAATTGTCAATTCTAAAATAATACGGGCAGACCCGTATTTTTTTCTTCTCGCCAGCCCTCAAAAAAAATCTCAAACAAAAAATCTAGGCAAAGTTGTCAGGGGGGGGGGGGCACTCTGCCCCTCTACCCCCCCCCCCCCCCCCTCAGCTACGCTAGTGCTAGCCCATACAGATTGCAGTACATGATATGGGGCAAGATAAAGGCATTATACAACATAATTAATACTCGACTTCGAAGAAAACGTAGAATACCTGAACTACGTGAAACTCTTGTACAGACATAGTTAATGTGAGAATCTCATAAATACTCCTAGATAATTAGCACTAGAACATTGTTCGATGCAGCCATCACAAAACTTGAGAGAAATATTATTATAACATGCAGCGGCATTTTGGCAAAATACTGTTTACTTAGTTTTTAGTATGTTTACAGAAAGTTTATTACACTGAAACTAGGTATACAAGAGTTTTAGATTTTCGTATAATAGTGGTCTAGTTTAAAGAAGAAAATCTTTTTGGGAGAAAATGAGCACGGTACCATCTGCAAATAATATGTGATCAAAATATGTGGAACAATTGATAATATCCTTGGTATCAATCAGGAAAAGTAAGTGGCCCCAAAATAGAGACTTGTGGTATTCCACAGGGAATTATGTAATGTAAATCGTTTTCTGTTGATTAGATAGATAGTAAACCCCTTAAAGGGAAAGTTCATCCCGAAGATTACTTGAGTTTAAAAAATGCAGAAAAAATAAAGAAAAATATTTGCGAAAGTTTGGACAAAATCCGTTAAAGAATAACGGAGTTATGGATTTTTGAAGTTTTGATTCTGTGACGTCACATGCGAGCAGCTCCTCCATTATGTAATGTGATAAATATTCCATATAACACAGTTTTCTCAGAAAATTTAGAATATTTTCGTCTGTGCATTTGATATATTGTCAGAAATGTTATTCAATACTAGATTCTGAAAAGAAACAATATTAATTTATCGTGGAACGTAAAAAAAAATGCGAATATATGGAATATTTATTACATGACCAATGGGCAGCTGCTCGCATGTGACGTCACGAATCCAAAACTTTAAATACTCATAACTCTTTTATTATTTGACCGATTTTCATCAAACCTTCGCCAATATTTTTCTTTATTTTTTCTGCATTTTTTAAACTCAAGTAATCTTCAGGGTGAACTTCCCCTTTAAGTGTAACCCCGCGGACATCGTAGTGTTCTAACTTCGATAGCAATATGTCGTGAAATGAAGAATCAAACGCCTTGGATAAATTTTAATAAGATCATTCACTTCAACATTTTCATGTATCAAGCTCTGATGAGATGGTCCTATTTTCTTCTTTTGTTAAATAGGACCATCTCATCAGAGCTTGAGATGGTCATATTTTCTTCTTTTGTAAAATATCGTTTATAAGTAGCTAAGTTTTATTCGAGTTTTTCTTTACCATGTCGAATTTTTCATAGTAATATTTTCTTTTTGCCAACCGTATTATAGCATTAATTTATTACGATAAGCCTTGTATTTTGATTCATTCAAATAAGAAGGTTGAGATCGGTAAATATTAAAAAGTTTATTTTCCGATTAATTGATTTTAATATAGCTCGAGTAATCCAAGGCTTTTTAAATTTTCTGTTGTGTACATTTTACTTCTTGCAATGGCATATGTATGTTAAGAAAATATAGAAATCGTTCAGCAATTGTATCATAAGCAATGTTTACATCATCAAGAATATCGATATCAGACCAATTTACAAGAATTAGATCATTTAAAAATGAATTCATACAAGTGCTGCTGTATTTCAGAGAAAAAGCTTTTATCATTTTATACACTTAGCATTTTCAATGTTTTTGATATATAACAAATTGGAAAATGATCACTTTATACATCTGAAATGAGATTTCCCGATGGAGTAATATCATCGAGCGAGTTTGTAATTATACGTTATCAATAAGAGTTGCCGATTCATTTGAGACACGTGTTGGCTTATCAATAAGACGATAAAAGCCAGATGAAAAGAGAATATCTACATGATTTTACACATTCGTATTTTGGTCATATTTCTAAAGATTAATATTAAAATCACCCATGGTGTAACATAACTTAGACCTTCTACTTATAATACTCAAGCATTCTTCCAGTGCCTCTGTAAAAAAGAGTAACATTACA
The DNA here is from genome assembly GCA_025618425.1 of Heliocidaris tuberculata. Lineage (NCBI taxonomy): Eukaryota > Metazoa > Echinodermata > Echinoidea > Camarodonta > Echinometridae > Heliocidaris > Heliocidaris tuberculata. Next base: position 10,534,779 of record CM046841.1, read on the forward strand.
AGATGGTTTTCGATATAATACACCAATGATAATATTACCTAATCTTTGACAAGAAACATCAATAACAAGTGATTCTACCCCTTCGGCATTGACTGATACATCATCAAGAACTCCTTTTCACAAATAAAGCCACTCCTCCTCCTCGACCACAAGATCGGTACTTATGTACGAATGTATATCCATCCACTGAAATACCGGTTGCAACATCATCAGTCCACGTTTCACTAACACCTATAACTGCATAAGAAGGTAGACTTTAGCATTGTTAGATCTTCACTAAGTCTATCGAAAAAAAATAAATTCTAAGGCTTCTTGCATTGTAATGAATGAAGCTGAGATTATTCCTTAATGGGGCACTCATATCAGTATCAAACTTTCCAAAGTCAAAATATTCCATTTTATGTCATAATTGAGAAATTTTCCCTCATCATCGTCATTTTCGTCAAGTAACTGATCCCATGTAGCACAGTTACGAAGATGATTCAGAGAAAAACGAGTGTCAGTAGAACGATCATGAAATGATGTGGAAGACATAAGATAAGATCCCGTTTCGGCTTACCATTGTCGACATATATAGATGATTTTACAGACGTTCAATATCGCGATCACTACTTATCAGAAGCTTGGATCCATCTTTCGTCATCGTGTAGATTTTGCCATCCATGGACCAAGTGTATCGAGTGTTGTTGTTGTGTGTTAGGACCTTGCGATAGAGCTCTTGACGTACTGGTGTCAGGTCCTCTCTAATCACGATTCCAGTATTCGTCAATTTGGACTTGGCTGCGTAGATTCTCGATCGTACCGTATATCCCACAAATGACCCAACAAGCGGCCCAGACCATGCAGACTGGTCAGTCTTGCGAGTCTTGGCCGCATTCTTGGCTGTCGTTCTAGGGGTGGATTGAGGAGCATCTCGTCTTGGAGGTATCCTGTAGCTCCCGTCGAGATCGTGGCTCTCAAGATGGATCTTCAGTTTTGCGACGACATTGATAATGAGAGCGTCGGTGTCCTCTCCTGAAGTCTCCTGAAGTCTCCTGAACTCCGTAGATTCAGAGACATCGGCGACGGGAATGCTGTTCCCGCTTTTCGAGAGATGATTCAAGTTGATAACTTCATATTGTAAAATCACTTACAATAGTTTACCACAATAATAATAATAATAATAATAATAATAATAATGATAATAATAATAATAGTAATCATGGTAATTGTAAATGTATACTGCGCAATATATATTCACTCAGATATACTCAATAAGAAATAAGATAAGAAAAACAAAACAAAAGAAGAAATGAGTCAATGAAAACCATATGAATGTATATATCACTATCTTTATAGTCCTATGTAAACGCTAACAAATATTATCGACATTTCGAAGCGTTCAAAGTTGAAAGGGCTTATAATAAAACATTCCCCCAAAAAACTTTGCTAACGTTTCCTCTGATTTGAGATTTCCAATGTAATATTACTCCCAATCATAAATGATATGTTTCATACTGATGCAGAAATCAGATTCCTCCTAATGTTTAGGAGAAAGCAAATAAAAACGGGGGAAATTAATACAGTTCCCGACCGTGATTTTAATTGACCTTGGCTTTCCTTCTTCTTCTTCGTTTATATTCCCTATCAAAATCTATGCGCATAGGCTTTCAGCCATATCATATGGGAATTCAACATACATAGAATATACGTAGAAAATTCAGAAAATGTATCATTAAAAAAAATGAGAAAAAAAATCGAAGACATGATAACAAATGTATGCATTTCTTAAAGTTCAGATCATTAGACAAACTTCCAATGACAAAGCAATCATTGTGATGTCATACATGAAGAACTCTCCCTTTTGGTGTGTACAATCATTTTGAAAATAACCCCCTTTTCAGTTTTAATACTGAATTAGAATTTCTGTCCTTTTACTTATGGATAACATGATTATTTTTAATGTCCTCCGCTAAATACAAATACATGCCCGACCATAAGGAGTGAGTAAAGGGGGGTAAACTGGGTATTTTATTTATTAATTTTTTTTTTAAAATAGTTTTATAAGTCTTCAAGGCAATGTTCAAGTCAGTGGAACAAAACAATATTTAAATCAAAACGAATGAAAATAATCCTGTGTGTAAGACTTTAAAGGAACTGTATAACTTGTGAATTGGAAAGTAACTTCGAAAAACGATGATGGGGAAAAGCTTTACTTTATTCCTCACTTAACTTGACAATATAATGCATTATTAATCTTGACAGTTCCGATTGTCACATTTTTTTATTATCCAAAGGTAATAATTCAAATAAGATGACTATTCATATAAGTGCTGACACCATTATAATCAAAGCTTACTGACAATCAGTGAATGACATCCCGTGCTCCTCAAGCCATAATTCGGTCTTTGATAAAATTGTTTCGGTTCCTAATCGACAACCCTTGAAAAATGAATACAATAAACCAGATCCATAATTAATAGAATATTAATCGGGGATATGTTTTCTCCTTGAGCTCCATGGTAATGTTTTTTTTTTATTCTTGCACCCCATCAATTTTCTATGAAATGTCTTTAGTCTTTGAACCATTTGAAGCATCTCTGACAGCCCCGATATCAAACATATCCGAGGAAATAGATTTGTATGAAGAAGAAAACGTGAGAGGGTAGAGAGAGAGAGAGAGAGGGGGGGGGGGGGGGTTTGGATACAAACAATCAAACAAATAAACACATACATAGAGAACTTCGAAGAGAAAACAGATAAACAGCGATTTGCAGAGAGAGAGAGCGAGAGAGAGCCGAAAAAGACAGTTCGAACGAAAGTGACAGAGAGAAGGGGGAGGGGTGGAGAGAGTAATAAAGTAAAAAAAAAAAAAGAAAAAAGAAAATAAAAGAAAATAAATAAAGAAGAAAAAAAAGAAAAGGACAAATAAAACCGAACATATAAATGGAAAATGAAGAAGGTAGAGGGAGAGTGAAATGTCAAGCTTAAGTTCAAGTTTATTGACAAGTTCAAGATGAAGAAACGTATCCACTAAAAGACAAATTGTCGTTGATGTCACTTTCAATTTATGATTAAGATAAACAACCGTAAAACATGCTAGATTAAATCTTATCAGAGAGATTTCATAATCAAGAAGTAATGCCCAACCAAGTTTCGAACTAAGGACCCCCTAGTTACCGAACCAGACAATTGAAAACATTTTATACAAATGACGTCTGCCAGCTTGTTTTGTCGTTATAATATATTTATCATATCACGCAAACATGATTTGAAACATGCATATCATTTTTTTTTTCGGACCATGTTTGAATGAGACAGGAATTATGATTAACGATACTAAATTAACACCCCAACTTTCCCCTTGAGAAAAAAAAAATGATAGTTTGATGGATATAATTTATATACATCAATTGTAAACTAAACAATTACTGGCCTATTGCCATTAAGTCGTTTCTCTAATGTAAATCTGTCATGTTTACGGCTGATCAATTTCTGATTATGATTTGCAGTTCCAACCTCATGAGTGCCAAGATAAATAGTTTAATCTAAAAACATTTGTAAAGTAATCAGAAAGGCCCCTCGCCATCTCGTATTTCTCATCCCAAGCTTTCGCGCGACAAGGACTTAATGTCACAATTGACAAAAACTGCACGTTTCGCTTTCTGTGTATCAAAGGTCGGACGGAGTCTAGTCAGGTTTAGTCATCAGGTTTTTGCCTTTTAGAAGGTTTAGGTTTGCATGGTCGCTAAAGAGAACTTCCTGGCCGAGATACTTCAGGAAAAAAATTACAGTGAAGATCATAACCTGTGGTGGATATATTTCAAGCATACCTGTTCTGTTCACATTAGACAAATTACCACTCACTTCAACGTTGTGATTGCAGTCCGTTGATTTCCCCAGGTTTCCAAAACTTGTGACTGAATAGCGTTTGACTTGTTTTCATTCACTTCGAGTATAAATTTCCCGATTTCCAACATATTTCATGAGCCAATCACACGCTCTTCACACTTTCGCTACTTACGATTTTCGTCACCCCTTGGAATTTCCTTGAAATTAAACTTAAGTTAACCTTCGAAGTCACTTCGACTTCAAGAAATCGCACGGAAAGTTTTACCAAGAGGTATTGGGAGAGGTGGTGCTATGTACATGGTAAAGGGAGAGTTGCCTGATCGTGTTTAAGTAGATCATGGAATATTCGACGATTCTTTCTTGTTTCCTGATCGCCGTTCTTTGGAAGGGAGTAGCAAGTAAGAAATCAAGATAATTTCATTAAGAACTATATTTCAAATTACCTTTTATTTTCATGTATGACCTATCCAAAAAATTGATTTCGTTAGACCGCAGTCACACCTCCAACCGACCCCACACCGACTCCAAACGGACCGATTCTTGGCCATTGCTGGCAATGTATTTTTTGTTCGGTCTGTTGTCGGTCTGGCGTCGGTCTTGTTGATGTGACTGTGGTATAATACAGTTAAAGTTTTGCTCAGTATTGTTAGCATTGTGCAATGGTAACGTGTGTGTTATAATTTTAATGATATTATAATCATTAGCAGATAAAAGATTTTTAAAAAATCTTTGATAAATGTATCATCATATGCCTAGAAAAAATATGACACATGGAATTTCCATCTGTTCCTTTCTTTCATCTAACCATATATAACAACAACAAAAATGATTATATAGGCTAGTAAACTTTAAATCTGACCTAAGACTTAAATACATATAATGTATATTTTTCCACGAGATTTGCCAAAGCTGTTGTATATGTTATTTCATTACACTTATATATATATATATATATAATATACTAAATAATACGAACTCAAATTCGGGCTGAATAGATAGCATTCATAAGATTTGTACTCTGTTTTAGTAATAATCAAACTGCATAATATTTGTCATTTCTTTAGAAAATGCATAGTAAATTAGTGTCAAAACAAGAATTATTAAGTGATTCATCAAGGATTATGGAAAAACCAAATGCAAATCCAAATAATTTACAGCCTGCTTTTTAATGAATATTATCCATTACCATAATATCACTATTCTGCACTATTGTCATCAACATTTTATTTATTGTTATTAATATCTTAGCGTTATCGTCACCAATTGTATGATTATTAACCCATAGCCTACGTTAGCCGGGTAGTTCCTGTATTAAGTCTATGAGAGTTAAAGAATTCAGTAGTCAACGGGTTAACACACTGTGAAAAATGTTCGGTTAAAGAAACAAAAAAACATCGTCCAACAGAGTGAGGGTATATTATGTGTTCAACTTACTTTATTTTTTTAGTTGTATGATCAACTCAATTTGTGGTAAAAGGTGATCGTAATTTGGCCAAGAACACTCAGCAAAGGAAAAAAAAAATACAGAAAGAAAGTGGACACTCCTTATTGTCCAAAATTTTCATATAAACTGTCAATAAAATATAATAAAACATATACCAAATCAAAAAAAAAAAAATAAATAATAATACTCTACCAAAATCAATTAAAATCAAATTTTACAATTTTTTCATGCTTGGATGGGCACATTCATTTAACTGTTAGAAGGTCTGATTAAGAAAGCTGTAAAAATAGAGCAAGTATGTATTCAATGTTAGTGAATATGTAGATCTGTATAACATTGTTGTTTTACAATGAAAACAAAGATTGAGAAACGATGAGGAGGATTGAGCTCTGATTGTCAACTGTAGTCTCAAGATTGCATTCAATTGTTATTGTGTTTTTCATTGTTTTTAATTTGACTATGCAGGATGAAAATGCTCATTAACCTTTGAATGGCCAGATTCCCCATTTTTGAAAAAAAAATTCAGAGACTCATTTGTTAAGTAAACATAGATTAATCCTCTTTAAGATGATATGCAACTGGAATCGTACATGAGCAAGCATAGTCATTTTACAACAAATAAATCTCTGAAAGAAAATTGCAAAAATGTGGCATCTGGCCACGGTTTTGAATATACCATTCTTTGTCATAGTTCGTCATTACAGAAATAATTACCAAATAGAAACTGACTTTTGAATCGTTTTTATGATGTCGTGGGACATACACTTTTCAGATCTAATGACAACTCATATGATTTGGAAGAAATTACCTCTCTGGTTTTCTTCATACGCCTACTCAAATCACTGGTATCTTATTTGCTGAAGTTGTATTGGGGATATCCTGGTACGAGGATCCTAAATTCCCACGGTGAAATATATATCATTAGAGTTTTATCAAAACATTGTGTGCGTGCTGCGTTTACTTCCCTAAAAAAAAAAAAAAAAAAAAAAAAAAAAAATGCGGGAGGAATATTACGTTTTCAATTAGCACGGGGGGGGGGGGGGCGGGAGGAAAGAGTAAGGTAACATCTAGAACATCTAGTTTGTAACAGTTTTATTCGCATTCAATTGGTATGCCATACACATGCCATAAAAGTGAAGAGGCAGAGTCGTCACGTTACGGAGGATAAAACATAACATGCTGAATAATACTCACACATCTTTTTTAAAAATATAATGTTCACGTATTTTGTAAATATTTTTCACGTGTTTTTTTTTTTTACTTATTTCGCCCCCCCCAAAAAAAAATATCGATGCACAATGGCAATAAAATTTCAAAATGAATGCACATACAAGAAAGCCCTCTTTACAAGTGATTACAGCTTGACAATTGTGCCACCCGAGAAACGAAAAGCACACATTTGAAAACAAATTAAAGATAAACTTAAGCTCTTGGTCATGGGATTACATAGTGAAAGATACTGTAGATAATTTTGGAAAGGCTTATTATGTAGTACATCAGAAGGGGTCCGCTCGCTATTCATAAGGACCGCTATTCATAGAAAACCGCTATTCATTTAACACGCGTTATGAAAAGTTATGAATAGTGGTCCTTATGGATGGAGGTCCTTATGAATAGCGAAGTAATTTGTATACGGTCGCTCGCTATTTAGAAGGACCGATATTCATACAAAACCGCTATTCATTTAGTCACGCGTTATGGATAGTGGTCCTGATGAATAAATGGTCCTTATGAATAGCGGTCCTTATGACTACCGAGGTTACCCCATCAGAATTGGTCATAGAAATCATCAAAATGATAAGAAATTGACTTAATCTTGCCGAAGGTCACATGCCCTTCACATGAAAATGTTTATGGGACTACACACACTCACACACACTCACAAACGCACACACACACACTAGTGGCATGACAGTCACGCTCTAACTTTTTCATCTTTTTCTCAAATATGAGGGCAGTCATGACGAGCAATCCTGGACATTCCTTCAATGGATTCTCTCAAATTGACAAAAACAAAGAATGAAAATTTGCACGCACTATTTTCACCTTGACCAGAACTCAACTTTCGTGTTCAGTAACTTGAAAGGAATAAGAGCGGAGTGTGAAAAACCCCTGGATCCCATTTTTCAAAGTTTGTTTGCCCAAAGGGTGATTACCCGTTTAATTTTGTTTTTTCGAATAGTAAACCAAACTGACGTAGAGGATGTACTGTGACAACTTGGTTAGTAATAATTGTAGCCTGAATTTTAGTACAATGTTTATTGTGTTGGTGATTAGATCGAGTGTTTGTGATTAGATTGAGCTTTTATTACAGTGAATAAAGGATGTCTAAAAAAAAAAGAATGCAACGTAATTTAAATCAAGAACATCTTAACTATCCTCTGTAACATTTCGTAGGTAATATTGTAGTAGTGTCACCCAGATGTCGTGTCAATTTCACAAGGGTCTTAGCTCAAACTATAAAGTTATAGTCATTTTTGTGAGACGTATCCTATTTTGAATTTTTGTGAGGTTTTGGAATCATCACAGCTGACAAGAAATTCACCCAGTCTAGCGGAAAGTCGCACACACTAAACATATGGGACTCAAAATATAAAAATGTGGCATGAATGTTTGGTCCAGAATTTTCAGTTATTTTTCGTCAAAACTATATATATATATATATTATATACATTTTTTTTTCGTCAATATGAGGGCATTTGAAGAGCAATCCTTTTCAGGTAGAACATTTCTTCAGAATGAATTTTTCCAAACTGACCTTTAACAAAGATATATATATATATATAATGTGAGAAGTCAATTGAATTGAATGAGAGAAATAATTTGCGTAGCTAAATTCATTGTTCCTCCTTACTGACTTCCTTTTTGTGGAAATAACTGCAGGGTTTGCAAAAACTGTCTCCGCCGGGAGTCGAACCCGGGTCTTTGGCACTGTACGCCAAACGCCTTAACCACTAGACCACGGAGGCGGGTTGAGTGGTATTCGGCTACACCAGGTACAAACACCGACAGGCAGCCCTTGCAACCCTTCGCAGTTAATTTATTCCTTTTCTTTGAGGGACAGGGGAGTATTGAACAATGAAAAGCCGCATGCCTAGCTAGATCCATGGCGGATTCATGTATTAGAATTAATTAATTATTTACAATGTGTGAGAAATTTGTTCTAATACTATAGCATCGGCAACTCTCGTGGGTAAATTTACATGGATCTAGCTAGGCATGCGGCTTTTCATTGTTCAATACTCCCCTGTCCCTCAAAGAAAAGGAATAAATTAACTGCGAAGGGTTGCAAGGGCTGCCTGTCGGTGTTTGTACCTGGTGTAGCCGAATACCACTCAACCCGCCTCCGTGGTCTAGTGGTTAAGGCGTTTGGCGTACAGTGCCAAAGACCCGGGTTCGACTCCCGGCGGAGACAGTTTTTGCAAACCCTGCAGTTATTTCCACAAAAAGGAAGTCAGTAAGGAGGAACAATGAATTTAGCTACGCAAATTATTTCTCTCATTCAATTCAATTGACTTCTCACATTATGTAAATTTACCCACGAGAGTTGCCGATGCTATAGTATTAGAACAAATTTCTCACACATTGTAAATAATTAATTAATTCTAATACATGAATCCGCCATGGATCTAGCTAGGCATGCGGCTTTTCATTGTTCAATACTCACCTTTCCCTCAAAGAAAAGGAATAAATTAACTGCGAAGGGTTGCAAGGGCTGCCTGTCGGTGTTTGTACCTGGTGTAGCCGAATACCACTCAACCCGCCTCCGTGGTCTAGTGGTTAAGGCGTTTGGCGTACAGTGCCAAAGACCCGGGTTCGACTCCCGGCGGAGACAGTTTTTGCAAACCCTGCAGTTATTTCCACAAAAAGGAAGTCAGTAAGGAGGAACAATGAATTTAGCTACGCAAATTATTTCTCTCATTCAATTCAATTGACTTCTCACATTATGTAAATTTACCCACGAGAGTTGCCGATGCTATAGTATTAGAACAAATTTCTCACACATTATATATGTATATATATATATATATATGTGTGTGTGTGTGTGTATATATATATATGTGTGTTATATATAATGTATATATCGTCTAATACATCTGCTTGTCTCTAAGCTCTTGACATATATACTTTCTTTACTTTCGCTTTAAATATCTTTACCTACTGTTTGGTGGTTCCTGTATCAACTATATGGAAATGAAAGAATTTTTTAATGGGTTTAATGGAAACGGGATGTGAAAGGGTAATAAACCGTTTTAATAATACTGTTTTTCGAAAAATAAACTTACCTGACGTAAAGGTTTTACTCTGACAGTTTGGTGTGTGATAATAGCCCAAATTTTAGTACAATGTTTATGTGTTTATGGGTTTTTATTACAACGAAAACGGGATATCTAAAAGAAGTACGAGATTTAAATCGAAAACATGTTTATAAAAATTAACCATCCTCAGTAACATTTCGTATGTAATATTGTAGTAGTATCACCTAGATGTCGTGTTAATTTCACAAGGATTTTAGCCCAAAACTACAAACTTATGGTCATCTTTGAAAGACGTTGCATTTTTTTCAAATCTTACAGAGAGAGCGCGTTGAATAGCATCAGTACACAATAGGCGTATTCCTGGGGTCTGAATATTTCGTGGCAAGCTCTCAACTTAACCTCAATTCTTGTTACAAAAAGGTGTTAAGGATTAAGCTAATGTCATTTACCATGTTTACAGAAACATTAAAGTAATTCAGTTTCTGTAGTTCTTTCTCTTTTTACAGAGGCATAGTCAGATAGTGTTCATATAAAATATAATCAAAATATGTAAAGACAACTACAGGACATTTTTAAGCAATGTTCATAAATCTTCTGATAATGTATATCACTTTATCAGTGTGCGGTGTTTGTTGCTTAACTTGAAATATATAATTGAAGACTTGAAGAAGTAGACGAAGTAAGCAAAGCATGCAGCACTTACATCAAAAACGTCTTGGAAATATTTTTCTTTTGGTTCTTGAACTTAAAATATTATTTGAATGTATATTCATAACATTTCGCAAATGAAGTATCAATCTAAAATGTCTCAGTGGTGATCTCAACAAGATTATGAGTTCGAATGACTTCTGTGGAAAGAGTTCTCGTGGTATGCAGAATCGACAGGTAAACGCTTATTCAACGCACTCTCTTTGTAACATTTGAAAACGCTACGTCTTACAAAAACAATCTTAAATTTATGGTTTTAGCTTTAATCCTTGTGAAATTCGCACAACGTTTAGAAGATACTGCTACAATATCACATACGACATTTCAGCGGGGATGGTTGATAATTTTTTATATATTAACCAACCAAATTCCCGTTGCCTTTTTTTAGACACCACATCAGTGAAAAGAATTTGAAACATTCCGTCATTTTCTTTGTATGATTAAGAATGAGAGACTACAGTTAGATCGAGTATTACAATTAATTCATTGTAACATGACATGACTCTTCAATACCGTCTGTACAAAATATACTGAATTCAAAACATTGTGGCATTATCTATGCTTGATGTATAATGGCATAACCGCAGAATAGAAGAATAATTATAATATTGGATATTTTTATAGCTCCCATATCGACCCCGCAAGGGTGTTCAAGGGGGTCCACTCACTATTCATAATGACTGCTATTCATAGACAACCGCTATTCATTTAACACGCATTATGAATAGTAGTCCTTATGAATATTGGTCCTTATGAACGGAAGTCCTTATGAATAGCGAGGTAATTTGTCGATGGTTTGCTCGCTATGTAGAAGGACCGCTATTCATACAAAACCGCTATTCATTTAGTCACGCGTTATGGATAGCGGTCCTTATGAATAAGTGGTCCTAATGGATAGTGGTCCTTATGACTAGCGAGGTTAGCCCTTTCAAGATGCTCCAATATAACACCGGCTCTAGGTAGGCTACCAATAATTGGGGCTCACAGCATTCAAGAAATTCCTTTCTATATACCGGTACCCATTTAACACCTGGGATAGAAAACAAAAAGTAGTTTGTCTTGCCAAGGGACACTATGCTCACGACCTTCGCAAATGTAGTATCAATCTTCGCATCTCCAGCTGCATGTCCAGTCAAGTGTTAAAATAATTCTTTGCACTTTTATGTTACTCACTGACTTTTTAATTTTCACGTTATTGTTTAAGTTATGTCTAAATTACTGTTTAAGTTGAGTATAGTGTTTATTTCATCTCATGTAAAGTACTTAGAAGCAATATATATGTATATTAAACGCTATATATGTGTAAACTATTATTAATATTATTATTGTTAATAGTAGATCTCGTGGCTCGCTGACATATAGTGTGTATATATATATATATATATATATATATATATATATATATATAATAATAATAATAATAATAATAATAACCAAACAAATAAACATAAAAAAACAATAATAATGACCGTGCGTACTATTTGCAAATTTCCGAGATCCCTGTCGTTCGGTTGGCCTTTAGTTTATTTTTTCCTTGCAAGGTGTAATTATAACATGTACAAGCATCGTTGCCAAACTGATATACTGCGCATTCCCCCGTTTCTAGCGAAGACTAGAAGGAGGCAGTTTTCTCTTTAATGGAAAGCACCCCCCCCCCCCCAAAAAAAATACAACAACACAAAAATAAATTGTAAAAATAAAATAAAATAAACACATAGATATTTCTGGTGATATTTCGTACCAAAATATGGTAAATCTCTCTTGGATAAATTATCACAATGCTTCCCACTTTACAAGACGCAAAGTAATGCACTCTATGTGTGGATGGAACAAATCTACTAACTTACACTTTCAGATTTCAGAAGGCTGCAACGATTTTAATTTTCAACTTTATTTCTCAATAATTCAAAGGATTATTTTTTTAACATACCAGTATTTTTAATACAAGCGTCATATGACAGATACCCCCCCCCCAAAAAAAAGAATGTTTTCGTTCACAGATTTCATATTTTTAAATGTTAATCATAATTGGTCATTAAAAGGCATGAAAGATTCTTTTATTAATTGCTTTATCCCCTTAAGGACTTGGGAGGGGGTATCACCCTCCCTACTTCCGGAAATTTGGGATTACTTGCAGAGTTTCTGAAGATCTTACTCTGCAATTCATGACATTTTTTCCACAGAGTCTTGCGCATCTTTTGATATCAAATTTGCATATATATCTTCGGCAACTATGGTGTTACGTAACATTGAAAGGTCACATGTCAATCGAAAACGGCAGATTCGTATTTGAGAATGAATAAAACGCATAGGCTTTGTGGGATTCTAATGTGCTAAAAACCTGATCTGTAGTTGAAAATCACTTTTGTAAGTATAACAAATTATAAAACAACATTAAAACATAACACAGACTGAGATAGAAAGAAAGAAATACATAAGAAAGAATTATGATATGTATTTAAGAGTATACTTGTTTTTATTAAGTAACTAATTATTGGGTTTAGTCAACCTGTTCTGATACAAATACATTTTCCTTGCACATAATTTTCCATAAGTAGGAGATCACTGAATTCTTTTTAGGGTTCACCTGCATTGCTATAAAATGTGTGAAAAGCAGGAATGCTTATGCTTATGAACATGGCCATTAAATAAGATCTTGACTTTGATATATTAAGTAACTGTCGAAAAAGAATTAAATAGAGTGATATGAATTTTGAAATACAGTAAATCAATATAAAATATTTATATTGATCTTTGGTCAAGTCTGTAAAGGAAGCTCATATTACAGAAAAAACAAAATATATCACAATCCCTTTTTTGCATATTCCATAAATACATATTTCCCTTTCAAAGAAAAAATTGGCAGTTTAATCTATGGTATTTTTTCCTTTTATTTCGCTTACGTTTTGACGTTTGCAATTTCCCTCTCTTCTCATTTTCACTTTATCATCATTTTGCTTTCTCACATTAATGGTATTCGTAATTTTGTTTTGTTTTGTTTTTTGTTTTGCCTTTGTTTTCGTTTTCAATTATATTTTAATTCTCCATATCTTTATTATTTAGTTCATTGTCTTTTCTTTTTCTCCTGCTTCGTTGTGGTATCTTCTTATCTTCGCGCTCTCGCCCCCTTTCTTCTTTCTTCTGTCTTCTTCTTCTTCTTCTTCTTCTTCTTTTTCTTCTTCTTCTCTTCCTTCCTTCTTCGACCTTCTCTTCATATTTATTTTCTTCTTGTAATAAAGAGTATACATGCATTTGTTTCGTTTTTGTTTGATGATTCTAGTTTTTTTGTTTGTTTGTTTGTTTGTTTGTTTGTTTTGTGTGTGTATTGGTTTATTCTGACTTGGCACTCCAGTGTACAAAGACTAATAATCATCTTCCATTTTTTTTACCATGACTTGCTTCTGCCTCCAACAGCAGAGGCCATCACTGGTTGTTACGATGTGACCTGTTACAAGCCAGCCTACAACATTTCGTCATCTGACATGGAGGCGGGTCAATGTGATAGTACATGCTCTCTTCGCGGCTTCTACTATGCAGGTTACTATAATGGGACCGATTGTTGGTGCTCCAACGATCCCCCAAGTTGTGAAAGTGATAAGGGCAGCGTGGCGGACCGGTGCGGCGTGCCCTGTGGGGGTGACTACGAAACCTTATGCGGCGGACTAGATGCTGTGCGGGTACACTCATATCAAAGTAAGATCTATAAGTTATTTGTCCATATTTATTTTCAAAAGTGGTAAAGGCCTAGCAATGCCTTTCCTTACCTTATGCTTGAACTAGCATTTAAATGCTGAATTTACATTTGCCCCGGGCGCCGTAGGATAAATTGATCTACGATTTTCCGTGCGATTATGGGTCATCGTAGGTGGCTATGGCTACGGTGTTTGTGTTCGCATTATGTACGAGCATCGTGCCATTTCCTGTAATGGCCCTTGGGGAAGGCCGGGGCAAATCCGTAGGCTGCTCAGAGATTGTACGGAAATCATGCAATTTCAGTGCAGTCTCCGCAGACTCCCCACGGAAATCGTACGGAGCCCATCTGAAAAATATTTCGCCGTCTCAAGGCTTCAGCACGTCCATGGGGCGGGAGCTGTAGGATTATTATTTTTTTTTTTTTTGCCCCATGTTCACTGAAACACCTTGCGTTTGCTACACGATCAGCGCGAGGCCTCCGCGCGATACCTGTACGGGATTTTTGCAATGCCACCTACGACATGTCTACGGGCTACGGGCTTATGATCTTTTTTTTTTTAATCCAAATTTGTATAACTTCCCGCGAAACAAAATCGTAGAGGCCGCGAAACCCGTGAATCTGTATGAAAATCTCAGGGCCGCCTAATGCGGATGTATGTCATTTGCTCCTGAGACAATTGCTCCGGTCTAACTTTGCCATGCTAATCCTAAACCTAAACTTAACCCTAACCCTTACCCTAACCCTAATATTAATCTTCACATTGTCCTGAACAGAATAAACAAATCATGTCCTTGACCTTAACCTTTGACCTTTTGAGATATGGACTGTGGAGCGAATGTCGCTGGAGCAAATGTCGCCCCCCCCCCCCCCTCTTGCTTCCGAAAGGAGGCCGCACGGAAAAGAGGATAAGGGCAGGATACAGGCTCCGCAGATCAATCGCAGGTCAAATCTAAACTAGGCATAACTTAGGCTGTGAGTAAAGTATTGATAAGTAAGTGCTATTACTCGCTATTCTATATCAGGCATGTTGATTTGTAGCTGCTATTGTCTGAAAGAAAGGTTACAAAGGGATTATACACTCTGAAATCTCCTCAAACTGCCTTAGAGGAGATACTGCAAAAGTGGTTTGTGTGCTGAGGCGTGAGTATAGTCAAAAGTTTTTCTTGGCTGTGTAGAGTGAGTGATTCGTTACTGTTGTTAAAAGCGACTAAACAGGTTTATGGCTGATTAAATTCAGCGTATTTTATCTGTAAATTGAAGAGATGATTGTTATACCAGCTATGTAGTAGCTTTGAAAAGGAAGTAAGCACTTACTAATTCGACAACAGTATGGCCCGAATTCAGAAAGGAGCTGAGGTTTAAACCATTGGTAAGGTTTAAACCTCCGTAAGCGTACTAAAAAAGGGTAAATAAGCGCACATTGTCCATGCGCGCTCAAAGAAATTTTTTGATTGGATCAGATTCCGTGCGCACGTACGCTTAAAAAAACCGAGGAGGGGGTTTAAACCATGGTTTAAACCAAACCTCCTTTGTGAATTCGGGCCTTTGTGAAAAAAGAACAAAGTCTTTCCTTTTGATTCTAATTATATAAAAAAAAAAACCCTTTTTTTTTTAAAATTTAAGCCACTGTAAGTTGGGGATAGCACTGGCTAGCAAGAAAACAAGTTGTTGCATTCTTCTTAATTGCAAATACTTGGTTGGAATATCTGAAGATTTAAGTACAAACCTACAAAACAAAAACAACAACAACATTGCTATAAGGCTTTTAATTTATAGTTTTAAAGATACTACCCAACATGCCCAATGTATCCATGAAATAATAGTCACACCGACATCGTCGGCCCGACATTAGACCGATAATAGACAGAACAAAATAATGATACATTACCATGATGATTCAACTGAATGGCCAGGAGTCGTTCGGTTTAGATTTGGTTTGGAGTCCGAATTGACGGTGTGATACCTCAGTCAAACCAACTCCAATCTTTTGTCCATTCTTGTTAACCCTTTCAGGACAGGAATTATTTAAGCACTAAATTGATCACATTTTGTTCTTCAAATTAGCAACAATAATAAAAAATCTACATGGTTCTAATAGGGTGTAATGTCTTTGAAAACAATATACATGGTTAGGAATTTTGTCGAAAAGTTTTAAAAATTGCAAATTTTGATAAAAATAATGATTTTGAACCCCTCATTGTGTTGCCAATTTAAGTATTTTAAAGCTTATTTTCGTTTTTAAAAATTTCTGCCATCAAACGCAATATGATAGTGCAACAAAAATGGATATAGTGTGTGCAGAAATTTTTGCTCTTTCTACTCGTGCATCTGGTTTATTTTTTAGAGCTCTGAATCAAAAGTTATTGAGCCAAACCACAAAATGTGTTCAATTGTCTTGAAAGGGTTAATGTTCTGTCTTGGTCTGGTCTCGGTTCTGTCGATATGACTGAGATATGTCGATGTGACTGAGGTATTGCGTTCACCGCAGATGACCATCCGGTAGTCGGGGACTGGCGGTTTGACCATGTTGACGGCTCGAACAGTATCGTGGAGTGCTCTTCAAATACCATACTAAACATCGTACTCATCACTGCTGTCGAGGGTGACAACCTCACGGGCCAATGGCAGTTGGCCACCTGGGGAAGTAACAACCTATACAATTTCAGTCAAAGGTACCATGAGGCTGCCCTATCCATTTCGTTTCGCGACGACCCGACTAGCAGCTTTGGTTCAGCCCTGCAGACCATTCCGAAGAGGGTACGATGGGACACGGAACGTGGGCCACCCTGTGATGAACTCGGATTCCTATGCGTTCAGCTACGTCGTATTGATGACTCCGCGAATGTGACCATCCCCCAAGCATCATGTCATAAAATTATATGTAAAAGTAAGTTCTTAGGACGTCATCGAGTTCACCACATAACTGAATTCATTATTATAAAAGTGATGCAATGTCCACATGGTTACATGTCGTTTTTTCCGAAGGTTCATGGTTCCGACGGTTCGTATTTCCGAAAACGAAATAGGGTTCATAATTCCAAAAATAAAAAGAAAGGGTTCATATTTACGAAGGTTCATAATTCCGAAAAGTTATGTATGGCTCTATTACATTTCGGAATGACGAACCTTCGGAGTAATGCATCAGTGTTCGGAATTATGAACCCTATTTCATTTTTCGGAAGTATGAACCTCCTGGTATGTGAAAATTGTGTTTCGGAGTTACGAACCTTCGGAAAAACGAGTACCCCCCCCCCTCACAACACAACACTACACACCCATGACGTAGGTAGTCCCTATATATTATTTGAAGCAAAAATGATTATTGCTTTCCTGTTCATTTTATCAATCTTTCTGCATCCTATATCAACACTTTTTTTTCATCCATTTTTTCATCCGAACTCAGAATATTTATGATGTTTACCTAATAACGTCCCTATATTCTTTCACTAACAGAACCGAAATTTATTTCCAACTTTTTGGTTTACAACGCCCCAAAGCCCCCCACCCCCTTTATGTTTTCCGAGATATGTTTTTGGATTTTACCCCGCCGCTTCTAGCACCATTTGATCATGTTGATAGCAAATTCATGTAATGTTATATATTCAGCCATCGCGCAGCATAAAAGGGACCACCCCCATTCCCGTTTTTGGAGCCAACATTGACATTGCCCTTTACAAAATGCAGAAATCTCATACCTGAATGACTAACAAGGGCCATCTTCCATAAAAAGTTGCGTTTAATTGCAACTCACAATAGTGAATGCAAGTTTTGAGTACGCAATTCTAATTGCCTGAAAATCTAAACTTTTTGAGTTGCCTTTAAACGCAAATTTATATGCAAGAGGGACAAGAGGGCGAATAAAATGATGAATCCAACCATTTCAGGACGTTGTTACCATAAATTTTATTACACGATGTTCTGTCTCCATAACGAGTGTATGATTCTTCATGTTCTTCGTCACTCCAAAGCTGAGATCTCAAGGACTCAATCCGCCCTTCTCCTGCTTTCTTTCTCGCATAATGGGGTAATTGAAATAACTCTCCAAAATGGATTTCTGGGGTTGCAATTGTACACAGGGAATCATCAGCAAAGTTAATTTGCATGGCCGTGCATGTGTTATAGCCCAAACCGTTTTCTACCTTGCTTCCAAATGAAAAAAAAAAAAAAAATGTTTGATTAATATGAGAAATGATGAAAAACTAGGAACGCTATTGCAGAGACTGTCAAATTAGCAACTCAAGGACAATTTCTATACCCTTTTTATTGCCCACTGAAATCTTTGCGGATTATGTAGTGTGTCTTTGTATTTTTCAAAAGGTTATCCTCATGGTTATTTAAATTGCCCTGGGCCCCGTTTCATGAAACTTACTTTCACTGACAATTTACAATAACTGTTATAAGGTATTGAAATCCTTGCATCTGATTGGCTGAGAGCAAATTTGTCGGTAAAAATCACTGACAGGACACTTGATGAAACGCCCCAGGGGTGATTTCTCGAAAGCCTTTGCGATCGTGTTTTGTTGATTTTTTGAAGGAAACCTGAGTCGCCGATTCGAATGTGAAGACAGTCAGTGTTCATGTTTGGACAGAGTCGTGGTGTACCCTACATCAAAACCAACTATGCCAACTGACGAAGAAAAGCTTGCAGCCATTGAAAAGGTAACTTGAAATATACATGTAATTCCTTTACATTTCTATAATGATTACTCGTTTATCCTTCAAAGAATGATCATTAATTGGACTATATGTTATCACATTGGTCATGAAATTGCTGAATTTTGATGATAAAAAGAGGACAGATCAACGATTTGATATATATCTGAAACCTCCTCTATAAGAACTTTGAAATATTCAGTACAGAGAATGCACGCAATAATATTTTTGACTGAAAAGGGGCGGATGCTGTATTTTGTAAGGAGAGGGGGCGCAACTCTCAGAACTACATGTATCATAATTAAGGTTGCGAATTTTGTTTCCTAATTACAGTTCGCTTTCAAGTGGGGTCGTGCCCCACCTAAACATTCAAAAATTCGCCACTGCCTGGAACACCAAGCCTACCGTTTGGGTCTGAGAGCTGATGGCTTTTGTATCCATAATTTGTCTCCAAAGAATTTTTTACCCTTTTTTGTTGAGAATACAATTTTAGAATGATTATTCTTTTACTTCTTCGCTCCAAGGTCACCATCACCGAGGAAACAGCTGATGAAGTCCTTAATGACGTCATCTCTCTGACGTATGATGACTTCAAAGCTGACGCAGTGACCTCCACAGCCAATGTCCTTGAGAGTGTGGTGTCCTTGAACTCCAGTGATACGAAGGTAAAGATCTCCACAAACTGAATTGAATTCACACAGGGGCGTCGCTAGATTATTTTTGTATTGAAGAGAGGTCATCGGACCAATTCTTTTGAGCATTTCCAACAAGTAACAGGAAAATATAACACAAAATATAATTTTGTGGTGAAAATTTCATTGTGAGTGCTTTATCTTCTATATACAAAGTGTTCATCATATTAATATTCAATATTATTACGTGAAGTTGGAATGAACGCAAACGAAGCAAATGAAAAACATGTCCTCCAAATTATTCATACTACCCATATTTTCCTCTAGTAAACTAATGGTATTCCAAATAACTGAAATAAAACAATTAAAAGATTATCCTAAAGGTGAAATGAAAAAGAATACTACCCTCCCCACATGGAAACAAAGAAATCACACAAAATCCGACTTTATTCACTCAAATTATGAATAATTCGTAGGAGGGGAGGCCTAGGTTGTGATACCTGCCTTCATGGTACTGATTATGCTATTCTTATTATTTTTTGTTTGCCAAGAATGTGATAATACGGTACAATTATTTCACATTTAGATAACAGAAGACGTGGTAGAAATCATCGGCAAACTGATGGACTCTGACCCGGAAGAGCTTGCTGCAGCCCAGGGTATGAACCAGTCGAGTAGTAGGGCCATGCAGGCCTTGGAACAGCAACTCCAAGTAGTTGACCTATCGAAGAACAATGGTTCCTTTACGTCAGTTCAACCAAATCTAGCCGTTCAGGTAATAAACTTTGCTGCTCTTATATCTACTTGGAATGCAGATTGAATCTATCTACTTGGAATAATATAGATATATTGACTGCTATGAGAGGCATAGTTGTTTATAGAGGCTCAAGGGGACCTTACATCCTGCTATGACCCCTCGGCGAGCCTCGGGGTCATAGCAGGATGTAAGCCTCGGGGTCATAGCAGGATGTAAGGTCCCCGAGAGCTCATATATATATATAGAAACAACTGTGCCTCGAATGCTGAAGCAGTCAATATATCTTTTATATACCTAACAAAGCCCGGTAAGAGTCACAGAATACGTGTGCGACTTACCAATCATGGGGTCCTCACATTTAAAAATCATCATCAAACTGTTAATAAACTTAAAATTCGGAGATAAATAGAGATAGATCGCCGGTCTTCTGCGCAAGTAAAATAAATTTAGCAACCAAATCGCACTGCGATTATGGTATCCGCGCTCGCGCTCGCACAAAGTAATTTTTACACGTAAACCAATGGGGATCGCAGCAAAATTTAACTATGCCCGTGGGCATAGTTCATTTTTGCGGGCATAGTTAAAAACACGACTTCACTTTCAACCAATCAGATGACAGGATTAGGAAAGATTCTTAAAGTAAGGTATATAATCACTTATCATGTTTATAATAGTTCAAACTGAATCAATTATCTTGAATTTGATAGTTAAAACTGCGCCAAACTCTCTGAATCCTCGACCTCATCTTAACTGTTTCAACATGTCTTGATTAACCTGTCAAAATGCCACCCCAAACCGCGAAACTAACCTCCTGAGCACTAAACCCTAACCCTTAACCTTACTCTAACCCTAAACCGATTTTTTTTTTTTTACCCTCGACGTAATTTTAACTTTCAACCTGAACCTTATACCTATATCGCTAAACTCTCACCCTAAGCATGAGTTTAACACTTAACTTAATTGTTATTGATTTAGATCATATATCTAACAATACTGGTTTCGGAACATGGTTGGGAATTTTATCACGATCATATTTCTTAGTTGTTGTTTTTTAATTGAGAATATAAGAAACTTCAGATGAATCTTGAGTAATTCAAGTCATCCTTTTCGGACATGTCCGTAAACTGATCTGCTTGAAAAATATATCCTAACGCAGGGTTTTTGATGCTTTCGATTCCATAGAAATAGTAGAATCAATATAGTATTCATTTCCATTTTGACAAGGGCGATGATTCTTTTCCTTGGATATTTTGATAGCCTGAAAGGAGATCACTAAAGTGTTTTTCCTCGTCCAAGAATACCAGAGAGGGGAAACAAGAGATTGATGTCATGAAATAGGAATTGAATTAGAAATAACAATGCATGTAGCTGTCATACTAACAGGCATGTTAAGCAAGTAGATACCGACCTATCGAAATTTTACCTTCTCCCGGTTTAAATGAATCCTTTAACCGAAGAATACTCTAATAGGTAATGATGATAATATTCCGTTCTTGTATAGCGCATATCACATAATGATATGTGCTTGCAAAGGACTTTGAATATTATTACCCTGGCACTAGCTCCGGCAACCGTAGCGCTCAGTGCATTCAAGGAATAAATCCTACCAGGTACCCACTTACTACACCTGGGTCGAGTGTGGCAAATGTAGATTAATGTCTTGCCAAAGGACGTTAGTGCTGCGACAGGGATACGAACCCCGTACCTTGTGGTTCACAGTCCGGAGACTTTTCCACTAGACCACAACACCTCTACTAATGATAGACATAATAGCATGGAAATAGATGATAATACCAAAGAGTTTAAATACGAAGAGTGCTCAGTCCCGAAATAAAGCACGCGTATATATTGTGGTACATGTCGATCGGCCGAGGGGAAGGTTATAGCCTTAATCAAGATGTTTGTATTTTTTTATTTTCTTTATTTTTTCTTCTTTTTCTGTACATCGCTTTTGGTAAAGCCGTAAAGGGCATAATCTTGATATTGTCCCTTCAAATACAAACTTATGTCCCAAAACAGACAGGAATCAACATACTCTAACTGCCCCAAAGAGGAGAGGGAGAGAGTTGGGGGAGCTAGGAGAGATGTTTGTATTTTTGTTAAAGTTATTTGCTGTGAAATTTCTATTAATATTTATGTGATGGGGGGGGGGGGGGGGGGGTGTGGTCCAAACATGTTCCCTGATATTAAGCTCTATATGAGCAAACACTGCGGTATCTGACGGGAATGTCGAGAAAAGTAAAATAAATAAATAAATAAATAAAATGTTATCTTTATTGTTTCTAAATCAGAATATTTCATTTCATATCGTGATTTATGTAAAATTTAGGGATTATAGACGTATAATGTAAATTTATTGGCCTTATTCTGTTAAAAGTCAAGACAGAAAAGGCTTTATTAAAATGAGATTGCGTGCGAGCAATTCCATAAATATATCGGTCGCTATTCAGCTCAGCTATTTTATGCTGATTGCATGATCTCACATCACTCATTTTGGCTAGGCGTAATTCGGTGGTAGAACATTGATTATATGAATTTATGAATTCAATACATTGAATTTTGCCTCTGGTACATAAGAAAATATAATAGTGAACTGGAATTTAGTGAGAGTTTCTTCTAATACCCGCTAGGCTGGGCCCCTGGGCAAGGCGGACGTACGTCTGCTACAGGTCTGCTAAATGGTCGTCTGCTAGCGCACGATCTCATTGGATGTCGTCGATCTCACGTGATCGATACTACACGCCCACACTACGTCATCAATAACAACAAACGGTTTCACGTGTTATATGACAGATTATTATTATTATTATTATTTTATTTATTTTTTTTTTTTTGGGGGGGGGGTCAAAAGCATGCATATTCCCGGGGATTTAGGCGGGGTTTATTGGACTCATCGAGCCTTAATTATACCCTTTCAGAGCTTTAAATTTCATCTAAATCACATTTTTCATCATTTCAAATAAATACTAGGGGAATTAAAATCATTTCAAAACCCTTGTTTTCATGTGTTAACCTATGGGAGCTGGAAGGCCAAAAGCATGCATATTCCCGGGGATTTATGCGAGGTTTAAATGACTCATCGAGCCTTAATTATACCCTTCCATAGCTTTAAATTTCATGTAAATTACATTTTTCATCATTTCAAATAAATACCAGGGGAATTAAAATCATTTCAAAATCCCTCTTTTCATGTGTTAACCTATGGGAGCTGGAAGGCCAAAAGCATGCATATTCCCGGGGATTTATGGGGGGTTTACTGGACTCATCGAGCCTTAATTATACCTTTTCAGAGCTTTAAATTTCATGTAAATCACAGTTTTTATATTTTCAAATAAAAACTATGGGAATTATAATCATCCTAATATTCCTTGTTTTCGCGTGTAAACCTATTGCAGGCGAGACTTTTTTGGTCAAATGCATGCATATTCCCGGGGATTTATGTGGGGTCTTTTCAATTTTTTGAGCCTTCAGTTAGCTTGTTCAAAGCCTCAAATTACATGTAAATCACGGTTTTTATATTTTAAAATAAAAACAATGGGAATTATAATCATCCTAAAATTCCTTGTTTTCGCGTGTAAACCTATGGCAGGCGAGACTTTTGGGGGGTCAAAAGCATGCATATTCCCTGGGATTTATGCGGGGTCTGTTCGACTACTTGAGACTTAATCATACATTTTCAGAGCTTTAAATTTTATTTAAGTCACATTTTTCAAAATTTTAATTTAATTCTGGGGGAATTATAATCATTCAAAAATCCCTTTTTTTGCGTGTTAACCTATGGGAGCTGGAAGGCCAAAAGCATGCCTATTCCCGGGGATTTATGCGGAGTCCCTTCCACTTTTTGAGCCATCATTAATCTTGTTCAGAGTCTCAAATTACATGTAGCCACATTTACATGAAATTAAAGGAAATACCAGAGCAACTATAATCATTCTTAAAATCCATGTTTTCACGTGTTAACCCTATGGCAGATGATTATGTCAAAAAGCAGGCATGATCCCGGGGATTCATAGTGGCATTTATTGACAATAAACGTTCAAGAAATGTTTTTTGAACTATCCATCCTTTCTCTCATGCAAAAATCAGACTTGAAAAAGATATAGTAAGATATGAAATATCAAGAAAAAATGAGACATGTTTTCACGTGTTATACCTATGGCGAACGTATTTTTCCGAGTCTTTTTTAACACAGCAATTTACGTCTGCCAAATGTACTACGGAAGTAGGTGAGAGTAATCTGTCTTGATACTATTAAAAGTCTTTGATGATACACAGTAAAAAATATTTTAAACAACCATTCATAGTTTTTAAACAACGCTGTTTAAGCCGGTCACGCAAACAACTATTGTTTAAACTGTTAAATAACCAAGGTTGTTTAAACTTTAAACAGCTTCTTGTTTCAAATTTTAAACAATTTTTTAAGCAACAGCTTTTAATCATCTAGGTTGTTTAAATTTAGTTGTTTAAACACACACAGTTGCTTAAAACTTTTTTTTTTTTTCACAACTATTGTTTTAAAAAATTGTTGTTTAAAATTTGTTTAAAACATCTAGACTATTGTTTAAAAAAAATACATTCAAAGCTGTTGTTCAAAATAATTGTTTAAAACACTATACACATGTGTTTAAACATACACGGTTGCTTAAGGCTGTTGTACACAAGTAAGTTCCAAATGCCGGAGCTGATTAATATACGTTCAGAGGTAAGCATTTAGACTAAATATATTGTAATCTGATTGAGTTTATACTCAAGACATATTTGTGCTGCCGCGATGTCTAGATCTAGACCACATGCACAAAATAGATTATGATGTAACTTTGCAGTTCAGCGCAGTTTAAGTTAGTTGCACATACATGACATATACAGTATACCGGACCCACGCGCGCGTTCACTGTGTGCAACTTAAGGCGGATTCACACCGAACACGACACACGACACACGACACGACAAAACGACATGAACGACTTTCTGAAAAATCGCTCTAATGCAAACCCTATGGCACCGTGCACACCTGCCACGACATTTTTCGAAACGTCGTGCACGACGTTTTTAGGGGTTTTTAGTCGTTTCAGAAAGTCGCTCAGCGAGCGATTTTCCCAGCATGACAAACGAC
Organism: Heliocidaris tuberculata; assembly: GCA_025618425.1. NCBI lineage: Eukaryota > Metazoa > Echinodermata > Echinoidea > Camarodonta > Echinometridae > Heliocidaris > Heliocidaris tuberculata. Next base: position 10,559,870 of record CM046841.1, read on the forward strand.
CTTTTGGCCACCAACCAATTAGCGTGGAGGATTTGCAGTGACGTCATATTTATCCAAAGCCGCTAATTGCATTGCAGAAACTTTTCATTTCTCCAGCTCATATCTCTATGGGATTTTACGTGTAAATTATTTTATCGCACCGCACAAAAATTACCATAGGGCTAAACACAGAAACACAGCACCGGTTATGTTTTCGTCGAGTCCAACCAAAACGAGAGATCTAAGATACACAGATCTACTTGTCTGATTGATCCTTTGGTTGAATGGTTGCTGAAAATTAATCTACGGTAAGTAACACTAAGACTGATTTAATAGATGAGAGGGCTATAGTCTATATTTTATCAATGTTTGACGAACTTAATAAAGGCCAATGTTTGATCAACTTGACAAAGACCAAAGCTAACGTTAACATTAATAACAGTAGGTTTGGAGAATCCGTATTCTCGAAAGTGGCCTAAGTTAAGCCGGGCTTAACTTAGGCCACTGATTTATGGAAGGCCATTCATCAACTCCTAAAAAGTCCCGTACAAATTACTATATTTAGATCTATGTAACAAAATAAAGAAACCAAATTATTTTCTAGCATGAAATGAGCATCAGAAATCAATTCTATCTTGTCGGTTTTTGTATTTGCATTTAGTCCTCGAACTATTGTGATTTTGTAAGATTTGTAAGCGCTCCATAATTCGGTGGCCTAAATCTTCACACTATTCATAGCCTTAGGCGGGGGCTTAAGTTAGGCACCTTTCGAGAATCAGATCTAACTTAGACTGCGGAGTGAATAAATGGTGGCTAAACTTAACTTTACTTAGCCCTAAGGTAGGCTGGGTTATGAGCAAACTCAATGAGTAAAAGTTAGAGGTAGATCCCGGGACACTGGCTCCAGATTTAAGTTAGGTCTAACAAAGTTAGCTCTCTAGATATATTATAGGCCTAATTAAACAATACAAATATTTAAAAGACTTAAGCAGTTATTTAATACTGTGATTGAAAACTTAAATGAGATAGATTTATACAACAAGCACCTTTAACAAAATAATAGACCAGTATGGATTTTCCTTAAAACAGTATATTGAGAAATCATGTAAATATTTTCAGTTATAGTATTGTATTCAGGTAAGTTTAAGCTCCATCAGCGTGGAAATGGAATTCATCCCCAAGAATGTAAGATGTAGTAAGCAAATACAATTAGCTCTGACACCCCCCCCCCCTCCCCCTTCCAGAATAAATGGAACATACTGCTAGTAAGATACATCTAACTGCAATGGCCGAATGATTATGTAGGGGGAGGGGAACATAAATTGATATTCAACGACATTAACAACAGTTAAATTTTGAAATAGAGATTTGACAAAACTTTGAAAAGCCCCACTGAAGAATTTACTTATAATAGCAGACTAAATAACAATCTAACCAGTGGTAGTGTATAACATAGTTAAATTAATGAAGAGAAGTAAAATAGTTGTAGGGGCAGTGAAATGAAATTCTTCATGGGGGTAAGACTGTTATTCAAAATACTAAAATGAATGGACTATGTTATGCCTTTGGTGTGTCCTTGCACACTCCATTGTGAGATCATTTGAGGATCGAGATGGGGGGGGGGGGGGGAGCAAGGGGTACTGGGGTACTAGGAACTACAAGGAAGGGTGTGGTGACACAGGTAGTATTAATATTAGCTGCCGATGGACTGGGGACAGACACTGCTATCCGAGAACGATGAATGGCATCAAGTTCATTCCCTTCGACTCCCTCTTGTTCTTGAGAACATCCTTTTGCATCAGCTACCAGGTACAATCACTTGTAGGTGTGTACATGCCCTACAAAATAATAAAAGAATTAAACAATGATATAGCTTTCCTAACAACAAGCATTACATCATAGCTACAAAGTGAATTGTATAGTTGTATAACATTTTTGAGATACAATTCACAAAACACATACATCAAAATTACTAAACATTTTCTTGAATGAACAGAAATTTAATAAGATGAGAAAATAGCATCTAACATAGCAAGAGACTATAACACAAGCATGCATGGTCAGTGTTAATGTATTAAATGCTATCGTTGTGTAGGACCATGACAAAGCTTATGTTAGTAAATAGAAGATCAGGGTATAAATTATTTCCCGGTTAAAACAAAGCAGCACAACTAATTGACATGACTTTTAATGAACACCCATCCCAAATTTCCATGAATTGATGCATTGGGAAAACAATTGGATTGTTACATGTATTGTACTATAAATAAAATTGTACTTACTCTCTTAGGTAAGGATGTGAAATCAACAATACTAGTACGTTAATGTTTTTCCTTGAGGATGGGAAACAGGTGTGTGATGACCTGAATTGATGATGGCGCAAGTCCTACTTCTCTTCCCTCGTTCTTCCTCATTTTCTTGTACTGCATGAAACAAGCCTGTGTGTTGACCAAACTACATCCAGCACTTTCTCCTGTAAATTTAGTAAGACAGGAATTTAGATCATTATTGTATTTTTGCCAGGATAAGAAATAACAAAGCAAAATGAAAATACTAAAAAATAATAATAATTTACTTTAAAAGACAAAATAGCAATGCTGAAAATAATAATGATTTTAAAAATAAAAGCAGTAAATAAATTATTTGACCAGATGAATACCGACTTGCTTTATGTCTTATTTATCATGTTTATAATGACATAATTGATGGGTGATGTTGTACTGTATGTATAAAAACTACTTTTCAGTTCCATCTCCAAACGAATCTTTAATCAAGCTTGCTGGCAATCTTTCAGCAAATGTGTCCCACCCTTAATATCCTCATCTTTGTACAGGGATTAGCCTGGTTTTCCAGTGTTTAATCCTGGCCCATTCCTTTATGCTGCAAAAAATAGATGGAGAAAGTAACAAACCATAAAACTACAAATAAACAGCTTCATAAATATATAAGGTTCTTTTAATATTTCTTCTTGGGATGGACTTTTATTTCATATTAGAAATTCACATTTAGTCTCATCTCAAATAGAATGGTTGGTCTTATGATATACATTTATCTAATTATTCAACTTGAAAAAAAAAAGTGAAACATAAAATTTTACCTATTTCAATTTATCAGAAGTTTATATAGCGATATGGCAAAAGATAAATCATAATAAAGGCCATAGTGACTTATAATTTGATTTACAACTTACTACACTCCCACTAAAACAAATGTTGGGATTCGCCCCCTTTTCTCATTGTAGACTTAAGGGGTTTATGAACAGCAAGTGTACATAATACATAATATGTATTATATATATATTATTACACATATTATACATCTACTCCAGATCCAGAGGCGGATCCAGGAATCGGGATTTAGTCAAGGGGGGGGGGGGCACATATCTCAGAAAACTTTCTGACAAGCAAAGAAAAATAAAGGTTATCTTATTTTTTTTTTTTTTTTTTTTTTTTTTTTTTGGGGGGGGGGGGGTCCAGTTTTCCTTCAAATTCTCTGAAAAGCAAAAAGAGGATGCTCCCTAAATCTGCCACTGCTAGATCTTTGACATCCCTGTTTCGGATTTGTAGCCCTAATGAAAAAAACTCTCTCTGAAAATTTCAGTTTTACTTATGGCCATATGTCAAATTGATCTAATGATTATTTTTATTTCTCCATTTTTTAAAATTATTTTATTGGCCTATAACTTAGACTGCTTCTAGATCTACTGGAAATCAAAACAAAAAGAATCAAAACTACCTAAAACGAACAAATAATAAAACAAAAAGATAAGGATCCTGGAGGAGTGAGTTTAACATTTAGACTAACTGTTATAGCTAAATGTTAGACCTACAAATAAGAAAAAAGGTCTCTAACTTAGTTCTAGATCTACATAAACTCTAGATCTAATGTTAGTCAGTGACATGTAAATTGATGTTAGATATCTTAAATTTAGAGTCTAGAGACTAGACTCTTGCCTAACTTAGAATCTAGACCACTATTATTTGGCCTAACGTTAGACTCTAGATCTGGACCTAGTAGAATTAACAGCTTAGCAAGTACAAGCCCCTTCCCCCCCCCCCCCCTCCCCAAAATTAGGCTCAAATTAAGAACCAACAATAGTGAGACTAAATCATGTCAAGTTGAGTAGATGGTCTAGTAACGTTAAAACTCAGTGACACTGATAGGTTCGAAATTTGCAGGGGGGGGGGGGGTGTCTCTCTCTCTCTCTCTGTAGATTTTACAGACACTAGACCATTATAATGCAGACCATAGGCTAGCTCTGATTTTAAACGGAATGATGCCCATACCATGTCCTCCCCCCCCCCCCCCCCCCGGCCTCCAGATACACTGCCTGGAGTCTGGACTCCTGGACCTGGAATGGTCCTGGGGCTGGGACCGGGCTGGAGTTTAGTTTTAACAGTTATGCCTTGTTTAGTTTACATGTTGTTAGGAATTAGGCCTATAATATATCTAGACAGCTAGACCTAACTTAGATCTGGTGCCAGGGATCTAGCTCTAGATCTAACTTTTACTCATTGAATTTGCTCATAACCTAGCCTAACTTAGGGCTAGGTAAAGTTAAGTTTAGCCACCATTTATTCACTCCGCAGTCTAAGTTAGATTTATAAGATTCTCTAAACTTACTGTTATTGTAAACGTTAGTTTTGGTCTTAATTGTCAAGTTAATCAAACATTGGCCTTTGTTAAGTTCGTCAAGCATTGATAAAATATAGACTAGAGTCTATAGACCTCTCATCTAATTAGTCTTAGTGTTACTTACCGTAGACAAACTTTCAACAACCTTTCAACCAAAGGATCAATCAGACAAGTAGATCTATGTAACTTAGGTCTCTCGTTTTGGTTGGACTCGACGAAAACATAACCGATGCTGTGTTTTTGTGTATAGCTCTATGGTACTTTTTGTGCGGTGCAACAAAATAATTTACACGTAAAATCCCATGAGCTGGAGAAGTGAAAGTTTCTGCAATGCAATTAGCGGCTTTGGAGGAATATGACGTCACTGCAAATCCTCCACGCTAATTGGTTGGTGGCCAAAATGTCGTTTGTCGTGCTGGGAAAATCGCTCACTTAGCGATTTTCTGAAATGACTAAAAACCCCTAAAAATGTCGTGGATGGTGTGCACGGTGCCATAGGGTTTGCATTAGAGCGATTTTTCAGAAAGTCGTTCATGTCGTTTTGTCCTGTCGTGTGTCGTGTGTCGTATTCGGTGTGAATCCGCCTTTAGACTGCGCTGCGCTAGAAGGGCTACTTGCAAAGTTGCAGGTCTAGATCATGCTTACCTCTGAACCGGGCCTCTGAATGTATCAATCAGCTCCGGCATTCGGAACTTCTGCAACATGTCAACCACAAAGTCATCCGCCATGATGAAGCTGGCTTTGTTGGGCGGAGAAGGAAACCCGTTTAGGGTGAATTTTCAAATTTTTTTTAAACGTTGTTGTTAAAAAGATTATTCTACAATATCATTGATGTCTTAAATAGCGTTTATTTAAAACACAGGGTCTGTCTTTTAAACAATATTGTTTAAAGTTTAAACAACACAATTTTAAACAGCGAAATTCTAAACAGCGTTTTTGCTGTGTACGATATTCCTTCTTTGTAATTGCGCTCTGAGATATATCTTTCTAACTTCTTGTATACCTGAGTATGGGCCTACTACATTCATGATGTATATGTTTTGAAAATTCTTTCTAATAGTAATAAAACGCAGACTCTTTTTCAAACTTAAAGGAAACGTTTATCGCTACACGTATGCTGAATAGCATCTGGGCCCCGTTTCATAAAACTTTTTTTTTTATGAATGACAAGTTACAATGACTGTTATAAGCTACTGAAATACTTGTATCTGATTGGCTGAGAACAAATTTGTTATAGAAATGGCGCAGTTGTGAGACTGGGCCCTGATGTGTATGACTAGTTCTTCCCATTCCTAATATGCTCAGCTCACAGTAAAAAAAAAAAAAAAAAGTTTTTGTTGCTGTTGTTGCTGAAGATATGTTTTTCACGATCTTATTCGTCTCGAGAGGTAAAAAAACTGAACGGATCATGTAAATTCAACAATAAATACGAGACTAAAAACATAGATAAGTATTGGAACACTTATTAACACTTTCGAATCTTACATAAATATTGATAGCTTGGTTTTCAGATACCGTTTAAAGATGTGGTATATATAATATATTTCAAGTGCGATTCAATTTCACTTTCAATTTCAATTTCAGTGTTTATTGTCCATGATATGTAGAAATATTTCTTGTTTAAATACAATGAAAAGAAACATCATTTAAAGATAGATAGATATGTGAGTAAATAGGTAATTAATAGGTTAATTATTTATAAACCCTCTCCCGGTATATTTTTGAGATCAACAAGTTTATAAAATCATACACACAATAAGAATGAGACATGAATACGCATCCAAACGATATACCCAAGATAAAATATCATGAAAAATATCTTACATATACGTATAGGTCCAAGAAACGACCCCCGATGTATTGAGAGAAGGTCTTACCTTCGTCTCTCGGAGATCAACCGTCGACGACCAGCTAACCGATAACGACATCAGCGTTTTCGATCACGGTGACGAGGCTCCAATCGACGCCCATGACCTCAGAGCCTCGGTAAAAGTAAAGACGCAATTCGCGGACGAACTCGACAATACGTCAAGGAGCTGGGACATCAGGATCGCATTTGCGGTGGTCCGCGAACCATCACTATTCATCTCCGATGTCGATGACCACGGAATTGGTTCAGACGGTGGACGAACAGGAAGACGACGTCCCAACACGCCTGTGATTTCGGTAACTATTGAAGGGTCTGGGCTTAGGAAGGTGCAAACGGAAGTTAACAGCGCTTTCCATCCTATTCAGGTAAATTCCATTTTTTTTACTTTTTATCGGTGAATTTGGAATAATATTTTACAATATGAAAAAAAGAAGATATATATATATATATATATATATATATATATATATATATATATATATATGTATAATCACCAATGATGAATATTCTAAAACGTCAATGTTAATTTGTGTAGGTGATATGGAATTTTACTTGTCGTATTTATAATATTTTAACGATAACACTTTTTATTATCATTATTAGTTTGATTATTAATAAACATTGAATGAACTTCTTGACTTCTAAAAATATGTATTATACAATTTATATCGTTACCACTTCAATTCAGTCTTCGAATGTCGAGAATAGAATTTATTTTATAACATCTTTTTTTTTTTTTTAACGGGGTCAGAGGAAGGGTCATATCTGTTAAGATATTTATGGAATTCACTAGCAATCAATGATTACTGCTTATTCCTTAATTTGACGTCTCTGCTGTTTGTCCATTTTGATTTTGGTAAACATTTGAGTTCAATAAATAGTAAATCAATAACCAAACTTATAGTTATTTCTTTCGCACATAATACATATTGATATTCATTATTCCGTATTCCATTAATACTGTTTTATAGTGAAATAATATTGATTAAAGTATAAAGTTTTGTTTAACATTAATTTTCGAATTGTCAGTATATACACGTTTTTGTTAAACTTGTGAGTTCTTTGATTTGTTTATATAAATGTCAATGGTCGTTATATTTTTTTTTTTTTCGAAGTTTCTTTTCACATTTTTATATTATAATCATTTTTGCATTTTTTCATTCGTTCGTTCATGTAGTTTAACAGGTGTTATCCTCGAAATCTTGAAAAAAAAAATGTTTTGATTCCTTAAGTTACTTCAAGTTATCAAAATAATCAAAATATGTTTGAATAATATCAAATTTGATTTTAATGATTACAGACTAGTAACAGCTCCATGATCATAGACGATCCCATCTGTGTGTTCTGGGACTTTGGGGCTAACAATGGTACGGGCGACTGGTCCGACTATGGTTGTTCCTTACTGCAGAACGAAACTGACATCACTAATTTAACAACTATCTTGTGTACATGTAATCACACTACCAACTTTGCTGTTATTATGGTAAATGTCTTTCTCTGTCATGTCTGTATTTCTCTGTGTGTCTGTCTCTCTCTGTCTTTCTCTCTGTCTCTCTCTATGTCTCTCCATGTCTCTCTCTGCACTCTTAAAATGTTGGGTAAATTTAGTTGGGTAACTGCTGGTTGGTTAAAAATATTCCCAATTCTGGGCTATTATTAACCAACTGGACACTCGAGTGGTGTAACCAATATTGGTCAATACTTTTTACCTAAATATTGGGCATATATTTACCAACAGTATTTGGTAATTATGGGTTGGGTACTTGTTGCCCTGTAGTTGTGTAATTTTGTCACATTTCCTTTGCCAGTTGGGTAAATTTTGTTGGGTAACTGATGGTTGGTTAGAAATTCGCTTTTGCCCAACTTGTGGTAAATATTTTTACCCAATATTGGGGAAAACACTTATATGAATATTCATGAATTTTTAGTAGCGTATGGTTTGGGGTGGCCCGATTTACTAACTGTCACCGAATGCATAAAAAAATATAAGGGGTATATAAAAGCTTGCACTAGTTTGCACTAACTGGATAGGATAGGTTAAGATATAGGATAGGATAGCTTAAAATAGGATAGGTTAGGATTGATTAGGTTAAGACCCAGAAGGACGTAACAAGCAGATTTCATTTTTTTTTTACCTAGGTTGGAGGAAAAAGGAAACAATAAATTGGGCAGCTGAATTTGCCCAACCACATGATATTTGTTACCAAACAGCTGAACAAATAGAGGGTTGGGCAATCCTATTGGGTAAGATTGGTTGGGCAATAATTACCCAACTGAGAATATAACCAACAGTTGGGCAATTGTAGAGTTGGGTAAAATCTAATGGGTCACCAACTGATGGGCAATTTAATTTGCCCAACAACATAGTAAATGGATTGCCCAACATCAGTTGGGCAAATTTTAACCAAAAGTTGTGTGGACAGTATGTTGCCCAGTGTTGGTTAAAAATTGGGCATTTTTTTGCCCAACTTTTTTAAGAGTGTGTGTCTCTATGTGTCTCAATGTATCTCTCTGTGTGTCTCTATTTGTCTATATGTGTGTGTCTCTCCCCCTCTCTCTCTGTCTCTCTTTATCTCTCTCTGCCTCTCTTTCTCTCTGTCTCTCTGTCTTGGAATTTATGAATACAGCCATGGATTTAGGGTCATAAGATGGAGGGTTTGCTAAAAAAAAAAAAACAACAACAAAACAAAACAAAAAAAACCCCACCCAAATGCTATGCAGTTGGCCAAAATAGAGGTAGGAGAGGGGGTGGGAGGGCAAAAATGTAATCTTCATTGCTCTTTTTATCGTACATTATGTAAATGGTGTTTGGGATAATAATACGTGTGTGAGTGTGTTAAAAAAAAAAAGTCGTCAATTTATAACAGATATCGTTCTTTGGCTTGATAAATGGGGTACTAGAGAGTATGACTTGTGAAAATGGAAATGAAACTAACAGTTCAATATACTCAGTTGTGTTGTTATACATTAATAATAAATGGAATTTAGTTTTGTTTACATACTTGAAGCATTGAACATATTCAGATATACTAGATGAAAGGAAAATTAATTAAATTATTAATATTAACAAATATTGAACAAGGCAATTGTAATACGAGGCACAAAATACTTGAATTCTTTATCCTTCATCCTTTTCCTGTATATGTTTTAAACTAAACAAACGTAAAGAACATACATAATCGACAGAAGTATCTCAGTAAGTATAATAATAATAATAATGATGATGATGATGATGTTGATGGTAATGATGATGATGATGATAATAATATTAATATTAATAACAATAATAAAAATAACAATGATGATATCAATATTAATAAGAAGAAGAAAAAGAAGAGGAAGATGATGAAGAAGAAGAAGAAGAAGAAGATGAAGAAGAAGAAGAAGAAGAAGAAGAAGAAGAAAAAAAAAGAAGAAGAAGAAGAAGAAGAAGAAAAAGAAGAAGAAGAAGAAGAAGAAGAAGAAGAAGAAGAAGAATAGAGAGGGAAACAGAGTTAACATGATCGAAGTGTCCGTCCCTCACGACATTGCAATAAAGGAAAGAGACAAATGGCATAATACCAAGCCCCGAAGATAGAGATATCAAAGCAGAGGTGACCCGGTAATCACCGGACACAAAGGCACGTGAAGAAGAGAACCGAACGTCTCGTCACCAAGTCTACGACCTGTGGAGGGAACAATGGGACTCATTATGAATTACAGTAAAACAATATAATAGAAAGTTGCACGTTATAGCACTTGGTGCTTTTTGTTAAAGTAAAGTCTTTCAAGAATATACGGACTTGATCCTGTTTTTATCAGAATGATAATAATGATAATAATAGTAATAATAATGTTGTAATAGAAATAGTAATAATAATAATGATAATAATAGAAATGATGAATAGATTAATAATAATGATGATAATAATAGTAATAATGAAGAAGATATATTTATATATAAGAACAAAAGAAAATATAATTCAGTATATCAGATATGGCAATAATGATCTTGATAGTTTTTGTATTTCATTGGCTGAAATTGTTATTTATTAAATCTTTAATGGGGGAAGATTAGCAAATTGTACTATGCCAAAATGTCAATGTTAGTTATGTTTTTTTCGCGTCTAAGTATCTTTATAATGAATATTTCTTATATACCTACGGTCAGTTACGTAAGTGGTCTCCTCAATACTAATTACCGTTACCTTCAATGTTTCCCTACTTTTCCCAATCTAGTTTGTTTGTTTTCTTCCATCTATTTTTATTTTTCTCTGTTTTCCCCTTTACATCTCATTTTATTAAAAGTGTCATCATTTTTCCCTTTTCATTTTATACATGTTATTTTATTTTTAATCATTATATGTATGTATATATGACTTATATGTATATATAAAGGATTCGCCTTGAAGGGATTCGGTAACTTTGTGGAGGCTTGATTTGATAAATTGTGGAATTTTGATATCTGTCTTGTATAATGATGTTCAGAAGAATAAATGAATAGCCAGGCATAGAAAAGTTTTCAAATAAATAATGCTATTATTAAGATATCTATCACTGAATACTCCCATTTACGAAAGCGTATGGCCATACGCTTTAGTCTAACACTGAGTCTATGGGGGAAAATGAGTCTGGCATTTCCGGTCACTTGCATATGTTTAGTTTTGTGAAGCACATGATGATTTTGAAGTGATTTTTTTTTTCCTGGGCTTCATTTTTACACCATATTACATGTACATACACCGATAGCATATAAGGCCAGGCAGCTCAGATTTTATGAAGCCTCTACAAAGTTACTAAATCACTAACTTTGAAAATAGGCGTATATATATATATATATATTCATATGTATATTCATATATATTCATATATATATATATATATATATATATATATATATATATATATCATATATATTTCTTCGTTTTTTCAGAATTTTCACAGCCCCGAACCATCTGTGACGTTCCATAGAGCCTCAAAGTTCCTGAGTTTTATTGGTTGCGGGTTATCTATCGGGAGTCTGGTCATAACTTTGGCAGTCTATGTACTTTCACCGTGAGTATTAATAAATGTCATTATTTAATATAATAATTTATGTACTTGAGCAACCAACGATGAACGTTATGGATGATAGAATCATTCAAGGGCTAATAAAAAGTATACTGCTGCCAAACTCTAGTTTTCGAGTTTCAATATTTTGCACGTATTACCATTACTGCGCAGGTTTTTTAGGTCACGAGTCGTAGGCTTGTGTGTATTTTTGTTTAATTTTATTTATTTCTTATTCAGAATGCAAAGCCAAAAGAATTGTATTTTAAATTTGATGCCTTTCTAATTGTAACTTCCACGCCATGTGAAATGTTATTCCAAATTTACTTACGCACTTGGGCAAGCAGATATTTTTTTTTTTATATACTGCACCGCTTGCCCATCCAATTCCGGATTATTTCTTTTGGGGTGTGTGTTTGTTTGTTTGTTTGTTTTATTTTATTTTCGAATTGAAAGAGTGCATAGCTGAAAGAAATTTATTTTAAGTTTGATGCTTTACTAAATGTGACTTCGTTGTCATGTTGAATTATACTCCAAACTTACTTACGGGTTTGGGCAAGCATTTAGCAAATCTTAGTAAAGTTTTTAGGTCACGAGTCGTAGGCTTACGTCTTGCTTCAGGCTGGTGGTGGTAGTGGTGGTGGGGGGGGGGTAGCTAAACCATAAAGGGGAGGTCTACCCTGGTATTCAATCGATTTGAACAAAAACGTGAAAATGAGAGAAACAGATTATTAAAAGTTTAAGAAAGTTATGAATTTTCGTATAACACAGATTGGCAACACAGTGACACATCTATAGCGAGGTCCTCTCCAATTTGCTCTATACATAAAATATCCTTGATTTTAATTTTCTTAGTAACTGTTGGTTATGATGGAATAAAATGTTTCGTACAGGTTTTGTTTAAAAACATGTGTACAGTGATAATATCTATGGTACATGTATGATTAAATATTTTCTCTAGAGAAAATGGGAATTTATGATTTTTAGTACTGGGCAAAAGGTAAGAGGACCTCACAAGATACGTCACGGAGATTCCAATCTTTTTTGTTTGATTGATTACAACTTTGTATATTTATCATGGGATTTTGCTCAGACTTTCATTGATCTGTTTCTTTAAAATGTATACCTCTTTTAAAACTAACTTGATATTAGGTTGAATGTCCCATTTATTTCATGTGGTACAATGTTATTCTTCGTTTTCAGAAAGAGGAAAGTGATCATGTAACAGAAACGAATAATGGCTCTTGCCTTCTTACTTTCTATGCATTTATTATACAAGTACGCGTACAATTTTGCAACTTGTTTTATTTTTTTTATTTTTTTATTTTAACTTGGAAAGGTCCAAAGCGATCTTCATTCTTTTAGATGTTGTTTTCTTTACAATTATCTGTTTCACCTTCTTTGTTGAGGGGGGATATGTGGGGATTTCTTAGTATAACATCGCTTTCACGTTGATCAATACAGAATATTTTGTTTTTCTTCAATTCTATAATTTGATCCATGAAGTGTAACTGATTCTGCTATTCTTTTCTGAAAAATAAAATAAAAAATATTAAGCTGTAAATGACAATGAATGGCCTACTTCCGAGTGAAGAGGAAATATCATATTCGCTAGGAAAATATCAGACTCGTCTTTGACTTGTCAAATATTTATCTTGCTTTTCCAAGACTTCCTGTTGTTATGAATGTCCGACATCCTCGCCATTCGATAAAACAATACATTAATTTTAACAATAAGATTATCAAAATTAACCAATAACATCTTCACTAATTTGCATCAGATAATTTATCAATGTATTTTAAAGAAACTGCCTTCATGTCATGCATATGGACCGCCTATTTACGCGCTCTCTTAATCACAATGAGCATACTGCACTTCAGCATGATTAAAGCACTCCATACTTTTAGGATCTCATATTTCATAATGTCTCGTTTTGCATCACATTTGGTTCCTCTCAATAAGAGATAAATACTTAGTATTATATTTAACAAAAGAAAAGGACAGACAGATAGAGTTTACATAACCATTTAGCTCTTTAAGATTCGACAGTATAAAGCTTATTCTTTTATTAAACGAAATTCTATGAATTAAAAAGTAGAAAAGTCAGGCTTTACTGATGATAAATTCAAACTGATGTTATTTGATTTAATCACATAATAATCATATTATCTGGGGATGGGGGTCGTCCCCTGCATTTCTTAAAGTGCAAACATATAATTTTAAAAATAATAATCTAGGCTGCATCACACAGTCAATCTTTTTGCGTTTCTGAAATCCTTTCCAATCCAAGCTTTAAGTATTCCAAAATGGAGAATTTTACGTTCGTCGCAGTGCTATCTCGCATCATATTACTACTACTACTACTACTACTACTACTACTACTACTACTGAATAAATGAATGAATAATAATAATAATAATAATAATAGTAATAATAATAATGATAATCATGATTATAATGTTCATATTAATGACAATAATATTAGCAGTTTATTAAGTAGAGTTTAATCTTATATACTGTGGAAGTGTTGTCATGCGTTGGCAAGATCAGACTTCGCGATTTTTATCAAAATGTAGGCTCAATAAGTGCTAGAGTATAAAATGATAGAGCATGTTATCCAAAGGGGCAAGGTGAAGGGACGCTTTTCACTGAAAAACACTCAAGGAGGATCATTACGTTACCACTCGCTTCCACACCAGTTTCAAGTCATACCCATACATCCATATATTATTTATAAGATCAATTCAAATGCCAGCTTTAACCCTTTCGAGACAATTGACCACATTTTGTGGTTTGGCTCAATAACTTTTGATCCAGAGCCCTAAAAAATATACCAGTTTCATGAGTACAAAGAGCAAAAATTTCTGCACAAACTGTGTCCTTTTTTGTTGCCATGAATTAAAAAAATAGGTGAATAAGCTTTCAAATCCTTAAATTGGCAACACATTGAGAGGTTAAAAGTCCTTGTTTTTTAATCAAAATTGGCAAATTTTAAAACTTTTCAACAAAATTCCTAGCCATGTATATTGTTTTCAAAGACATTGCACCCAATTAGAAGCATGTAGCACTAAAGAAAAATATTACTGTTGCCAGTTTCAAAACCAAAATGTGATCAATTTAGCCCTGAAATATTTCCTGTCCTGAAAGGGTTAAAAATTAAAAGTATCCCACCAACAAACAAGCATCAATAATTCAATATTACAAACCTTTTTCTTCAACCATTTTCAGAAAACTGCGCCAGAAACAACCCAACCAAATCTTCATGAACATCTGCCTATCCCTGCTCTTCCTCTACATCTCCTACATCATGGTCGTCATCTTTAACCGACGACATGACGTTGTCGAATCAAATGACGTCACCGACCGTGAGAAGGAGGTCGAGATTGGGTGTTTCTGCCTTGCTGCTCTCATCCAGTATTTCACGCTGACCTCGCTGGTCTGGATGGGCGTAGAGGGCGTCAACATGTATCTGCTCTTCATAAAGGTGGTAAATGCGACTATTACGGGATTCATGACCAAAGCAGCTCTCATAGCTTGGGGTAATTATTTTCCTTCTGTCACTTTTTTTTTAAATTTGAAATGCAGGCCTTTAACGTTAGACTTTTATAGTCATTAAAATGTGATATTATGAATAGACTTCTTTTTCACCCTTTCAAATCGGTTATAATAATTTTGCAGTCGATCTAAGTTTTATTTTATATAATTTGATGTGATTAAATAGATTGCATCTTTGTGTTCGAATTATTTCATAGTGCTTCATAAAGTTAGATTTCCCGAATGAGTTCGAAGAATTCAATGGCAATTTTTTTTTTTTTTTTTTTTTACCCTTTTGTATGTCTCTGAGTCAAATTCTATCGCATATCCTAATGTTCTATTCAGTTTTCTTCTCCCCTAACTTTATTCTTTTTAAAAATTTCATGGTAGTTTAGACCGTGCTTCTTTTCTTATTCATTTCAAGCTGTTCAATCACGATGTTGTCTTTTCTCTTTTTTTTTTTGTAAATAGGGTTACCAATTATCGCTGTTACTGTTACTTGGGGAATAGCTCGCCACGACTATGTTGACCCACAGATGTAAGTTCATATTTTAGATCTTCAACAATAAATCTAATACCTGTTTTCTGTTTTGCCGCAGACGTTCTTTTTTTTCATTATGATTTACCACCTTCTTATTCTTGCTGTCCCTTTTTATACATTATCTGCAGCGATATCGTGAAGTGTTTGTTCTTTCTATTCTTCTTCAATGATCTTATTTTTCTTCTTCCACTTCTTATTTTCTACCCGATTTTGTGTCCCTCTTTTCGACACTTTGCTAATGTTCATTCTTATTGTAAGTTTAGCACGCTTATCAAGAATAGCAATATATTGTATCAATTCAGAGTAGCAAAATGTAGCATTTCGGAGGTCAACGTCAGTAAAAGTATAAAAATCCAAATTCAAAGGTCGGATATGCATATCTGATATAATCGTGACCCATGTCTATTATATAAAGTAGTTTGAAAGGCATACGCGCAGTAGCTCCCATGTCGTCTTCATAATATACGTATGGCTTTCATCACCCAACCGACATGGGGGTATTAAGGTTGTAATGCCAAAAAACATTTTTTCTCTACACCCGGAGCATTTTGGGCATCAAAGCTTGGTTTCGGGGCACTTTTGTGTTTTTTCAGGGGCGTATTACACCCCCTTTCCGATGGAAATTCTTGGCAGTTTTTTTTTTTGTTTGTTTTTTGTTTAATATTTTTGTAATGTACACCCATGTATAATGTAATGTATACCTCTTCCTTCTGACAAAACTTGGTCCATGGTCCGTAAGTGGAAAAATTTGCCCCAATTTTTAGAGGCCGTCTGACAACCTGTCCCGGCGGAAAGTTTTGTCAGTTTTTGTGTTTTAGTAATGTATAGTCGTACTCCGTCCTTGTGACAAATTTTGGCGTATATGTTAGATGGGTTGGCTCTGGGGGCCAAACCAGGCTGCCTCGTTCGGGCTGACAAGCTTTTTGTCTATGACATAGATGGTATAATTTAAATTGGGGTGACTATTTCGGGACGGGCTCCTGGCCTATAATGTATAGTCATACAACTTCTTTCTGCCAAATATTAGATGGTTTAATTCAACCCAACTTAGTGGACCTCTTTTGGGATAAAACTCGGCGGCTACATTGAGGCTGACAAGCTTTTTGCGAATGGCATATGATTCCCAATCATATTCAAAAGTTTGTAACGATCATCATAAATTTATGGGGTCAAATCTGATATGTAAAATGGCGGGACAGGCTCCCAGATTATGAGGTCGAGGGAAAAGAGGGTCCCCAAAAGTGAACAATGCCTTAATAAATTGCACTATTGAAAGTGAACCGCAATGTGAAGCAGTGATCCATGGCGTGTGCCAACGAAATCTCAGTGTAGTAAAACGCACCTAATGTTCACAATACCTCATCGAAAGTGGTGAAGCTGTCAAAGCCTATTCAACCGGAAAGCTATCAAAGGCTTATTCACCATAAAAGCTATCAAAGAAAAATTCAACAAAATAATGGGGACATCCCAGTATAGCTTCCTGTGTAAGCTGCAAAAGTGATTACCCCATCAAGTATCAAGTATACACCGCTTCTCGTGAAAAAGGTACTATTTAAAATGACCCCGTGAAAGGGCAACCTTAAACATTTTGTTAAGTCGTTGATTCACAAAAGTCAAACGGGCGGGAAGTCTATGTACACCTGTCCTCATTCGTCTCTTAGAGACGTTTCCATTTATAGATTCCCTACCATCATACACTAACTTATACAGAAGATTATTAAAAAAAAAAAAAAAACTTTTCCCCACACAAGACCTGCCCCCTCTACGACCTAATTATAGGCAAACTGCAAATTATATCTATATGAATAGTTTCTTTCTAAAACGGATTAAATCCACTTTTGGCGTTTTCGAATAAATCAAGGTTTTTTAATTTACCACTTTTCCTTGCTATTACTTCATTTGGGTATATAAATATATATATATATATTTATATATATATATATATATATATATATATATATATATATATATATATACATATACATATTAAGACTATAGTCTTAGACCATGTTAGTAACGTTTAAAAAATATAGCAATATATTTCGATTTTTGAGATATTTTTGAAATTCTAATTTTCGTGGATTTAATTCACTTTGGATGTGAAACTGTAGTCGATCGCCTTTTTGGGGTGCTTAGAGCAACTTTATCATGTTAAGTTCAATAATATCAATATTGCTAGCAGAGTGAAAATCTCAGCTTTAAAAAAAATGAAAACAGAGTGGCTTTTGCACACTCAAGCGTAAAATATTGTGAGATATTCATTTGATAGAAGAGATCCTAAGCTAACCACAGGTCTAAAATTTTCCTGAAAATATTTTGAAATATTTAATTGGGGAGACTTTTTCCAACTGTCAGTTTCAAATGGTTCTCAACTTTGTTGATACCCGTTAGAACAAATACTAGTTCCTGTCAAGTCTGAAATTTTGCACCCTTTCACAAAAGTGATTTTAGATCATTCAAGCGTAATAACTAGTAAGATTGTTTTAATGTTATTGTATATGATGGACCCTAAGCTGTCTACAAGAATTAAAATTTATTGAAAATATTCAGAAATATTTATTTGGAGAGACTTTTTCCAACTCTTAACTTTTTTTTTTTTGGGGGGGGGGACGGACTGTATACACTTAAAGAGTAAAACTTAACGTTGGTTTATGACAATATTTTCACTATTTCAACTCTTAACTTTTTTTTTGGGGGGGGGGGGACGGACTGTATACACTTAAGCAGTAAAACTTAACGTTGGTTTTTGACAATATTTTCACTGTTTTGAAGATATTGCCAGAAACCAACATTGCTTTTTAAGAGTTTTGGAGTTTCTCAATTTTAAGGTTTACATATCTGCCATCAGATTAATTAGATTATACGCGGACTTAGTTGATTGTAACATAGCAGGAGGTACAACCTCTACCCAAAATGAAAACCATCCTACGCTCTGATCTTTTAATATTTGGGTGTAGATATAGTAGAGGACTGCTCTGACTGTTCTTGTTTAAATGCATACATGCACGCTTTTGATGTCACCCCTTTTCTGTTTAAAACCTTTCTGACTTTTTAAAAATAGCTCTTACATCAATATTTGCATGGTTCTGATTCCTTTGTTGGATTTTGACCTTCGTATCCCCAATGATTCTCAATCTTAATCTTTGACACGTCAACTGCATTGCAACTCACATAACAAACAGCTTTTACAATATTATTATTGGTATTTCAATTATATGTTTGTTACTATATTAGCTTGTGCAACATCTTTACCATATTGCCATTTTTATAATCAATACATTTGATACTCTTATTACCTTATAATTAAATTCTGTTTCATCTTGCAGCCATTTCAATAATTATTTCTCATCATTTACACTCATATGTCATGATATTATTACATGAAATTATATCATTTTATAACCTTTTTGAACTCTTTGGTTGTACTTCTGAAACAGCATTGATTTCCGGGTCTACACTTCAACATTTGATAATTTTGGAGTTTAGAAATCGGCAATGTGCCAAGCACTGAGTTGTATTCTCTATTCTCCGTCCTGTTACTTCATTTACTATGTTACTATGTTTTCGAAAACCACTTTAAACTGATATATATTGAAAAAAGATGATCGATAATAACTTTGGCTTCTACTCATTTTTTCGGTTGGTATTTAATTAAGAATCTGCGACATTAAATCATGGTCACTTTTAATTGCTTCAGTTTTAATCTTTTTTGTTCATAGCCATGTAGTATAGGTTTCTTTCTTCATTGCTTCTTCTCCCTTTCAGTGTCAAGTGCTTACTTATTTTCTGTATTCTTTTAGCGTATTCTTAAAATATATTTCATTACGTAAAATCAGCATATATCTAATCCTTTCTTCTAAGCAATTGTGATATCAATTTTGTTAAAATGTTTGTGATATACATGTGTGTCAAAAGTTTTTATGTTATTGTATAAAATTGAATCCAATTTAGCCTGTGAGCTTCCATTTTCAGTATGTATTAAATTAATCATTCATTCATTCATACATCTTTCCTATCATATATGATACCCACTTGCTGCTCGATTGACTTCTACCCTTTGCTTTAATGTTTGCATTGAACATATTTATATTGTTATATTTCCATTAAGAGGGGGTTGAGGTATGGTAAAAGTGAAAAAAAAAAAACAGCTTGTGAGCTTTCTCATTTCTTATGTCATTTTGGAAGAATTTTATAAATATGTGCACTATTTTTTAAATTTTTTTTTGAACAAGTCAAAACCTCATATCATACATTTATTATTATGTACTACATGATGAACCGTTTCATCTTGTTCAAGACTTTATTTTTACAATGTACAACCAGAACTCAACTTTATTTTTATTATAAAAAAAAAAAAAAATATATATATATAAATATATAAATATATATATATATATATATATAAATATATATATATATATATACTCATTATATATATATATATATAACATATATCTAAAATATTGAATTATCAAATGAATCTTCATGTTTCAGTGCTGACGTCCTTAGTATATTTCACATATGAAAATGTCGGCCGTTCATAAAATTATCTCGTGCAAAGGTGGTGATGTTTTTGATAACTTATGATTTATGATATATGATCAACTGGAAGAAGAAAAACATTTTCAATTTTCAGTTATTGGTATACCTCTCCTTCAGGTGTTTCCTCGCTAAGATACCTAAGATCGGTGGTTTGCTATGCCCAGTCGGCGTCATCATAGTCGCTAACATCATCATCTTCACCCTGGTGGTCATACGGCTCGGGCGAACCATTCGCACATCATCAGCAAAGACGGACAGTGTCATCAAACGTGTCAAAGAGGGGCAACAACGCTTACAGAAAGCGATCTGTATCTTCCTCCTTCTCGGGCTCACGTGGTCATCGGGATACCTCCTCCTAGTCGGCACCGTCTTCAACCACGTCTTCCAAATCGTCTTCATCATCCTTAACTCCTTCCAAGGATTCTTCATATTCGTTATCTACTGTCTCCGCCAGCGCGTTGTTCGGGCCGAGCTGGGCAGGCTGTGCGGCTGCGCGGCATCCAGGAAGAGACGCAGTATCTCAATCGCTAGCACTGGTCAACGAGAGGACACCATGAAGACCCGACAGACAGAAATGGCTTCGACAACAATTGGTCCTATCTTCCAAGGCAAAGAGGTCGACATGACCGATGGTGAAGATGCTGAGGAACATCTGGAGACAGAAGCGTCCACTCATGAAGCTGTCCATACGAAGGGGGATGCGGATTCCAGGCCTGGAAGCACAGTTCAACGAAAAAAGAGAGGAACACTGACTTCCACAGATCGAATCAAGCAAAGAAGCAGTTCATGCTTGGGCTTTGCAGAGATTCGTAAACGGCTCGAGGAAGTGTTGTCGAAAGGGAACGTGAACCGCAGATACAGAGGGGACCTGTCCTCGCAGTGCTGGGTTGATCAGGGGAATAAGCCTCGTTATCTGAGACAAATAGAGCCTCAGTAAAGACGTCAGGCAGTTACTTTTGCCATGGTAAAATTTAGATGGACGTGAATAGGAGGAATGAAAATGTTATTAATAATTTACATAAGAAAACACAAAGTACAAAACAAAATACAAACCAGCCCTCGGTACTCTCGCTAAGAAATAGGCCTCAACCACTCAAGGACCCAGTCGGAAATAATCAAGGGCTTGGTTTCATGGACTTTATAAACTAATCGTGTAACATAGATATTGAGGAAGAATCTCCAGGATGTGATAAGATTCGTTAAAGTAATACACTCCTGAATATGAGTCGTAGAGGGTTGAAAAACAACCCATGAATAATTCGCCCTGGAACGAATGTATTTAAGAAATCGCACGTTGATTGTTGAGTTTTCAGTCTTTCGCCGATGCATTTTGCGTATTAGAACGTACGTATACTGGTTCTACTCGCAGTCTATAAATCACAAAACAACGAAAATGTGTGAATTCAGTTTGTCTGGGCGGACAAAGATCCCCGACATTTATTGCCCTCTTAAAAGAAAACTGATAATCTTTTTAATTGGAGTTCAACCAACTAGATGCAAAGCACAACTAGATGCATGCAGATATTGTATAACACGGTTTATTACCTTTATGCAATAAAGTATTAGTGTATTATGTTATCAAATTTAAAAGCAGCTAACTTTTTTAAGAATAATATTATCTTACCCCTCTGCTCCATTGAATATTGTCACATTGGAAATTTTTTAATATACAGTGCGAGTCAGAAAAAATGTTACACTTTTTTAAAATGCTTATTATTACAAATATGATAGAAATATCATAATTCTTGCACCACAGTTAGATAGAATAACTCTTCCAGTTTTATTTGATAACACATTTGTGGGGAATCTACTGAATTTACTGGATAGGAATCAATTAATGTGTCTGGGTGAAAACCCATTTGCGCCAAAATCAATAATGCCTTGTGTGATTTGGATGAGACTGCACAATGAGCAAAAAAGCCTTTTGTAACGATCATTGAGTTATTCCAAATCAGGCAAGGGGCTGTTGAAGCTAATGCTGAACAGCTCCTGTGGAATGGCCCCCAAGATCTCAGACGTTACACGCATGGACTTCTTCGTCTGGGGGTTCCTAGGGAGCATTTCATCAAGTGTCTTGTCAGTGATTTTTACTGACAGATTTGCTCTCAGCCAATCAGATGCAAGGATTTCAGTAGCTTATAACAGTTGTCAGTAAAAATCGATGACAAAACACTTGATGAAACACTCCCCTGAAGTCCAAGGTGTACAGCAGCCCACCTGCAGACCTGAATGACTTCCAGACAGGCAGACACTTCGTAGAGCCAATGGCAGCGATGCTCCATCGAGCTCAGAAATGCATCGAGAGAAACGGACTCCATGCGGGAGATTGAAAGCTATGCCCAAGTTCCCAAAATCGCTATGAAAAGGACTTTTCAGTGAAGATCACTGAATGTTATGACTTCTGGCTTTATTTATTTATTCATTTATTTATTGGTTTTCATGTTTATTTGTCTTGATTAAACATACGCTCATTGCTTGTGGGAATGTTGTTGGCTCTGTTTCAGTAGGTAATCATACGACTTGGCGCAAATGAGTTTTGACTATCTTTCAAACAATGGCTGTTGTGCACTCAACCGTAACAGCAACAATGAAACAAATGTTACCAAATAACAAAGGAATATATTATACTCTATCCATACATGCTAAAAATACTCTGGTAATCCTACAATTTTTAAAACAATACTCAATTTAAAAAGTGTAACATTTTTTCTGACTCACACTGTAGTTAAAGGGCAATCCAACCTTTGTAATAATTTGATTTGTGTGAAAGCCGAACAAAATCAGAAAAGCAGATTGGTGAAATTTCGAACGAAATCAGACAAGTAATTACTATACATGTGGGAATTTCAATTTGACCGTATCGGCACGGTCATTGTGATATAGCGGCGGTCAACTTTCCCATTCGCTCTAAACACAAAATGTTTAAAATGTGTATTTTTCAAAATTTATAACTTCAGTAGGATCTTTTTCTTTTTGGAGGACCTATAACAATATACTATCTATAATATATTTTTAGAACTGCCCAGAAGGAAAAGGCGCTTAGGAGAAACCTGAATCTCATGATATGTTGGTGTACGAAAAAAGTTAACCGTGAATACGTCATACAATCGATTCACCAAATCGCCCATTCCAGATTCGCATAGATGTAGTGATCTCATTTTTTCTAACATTCGTAGCTTTCTTATTCTTTGTCCGATTTCTATTTCAAACTTTCAACATCCTGTTTCTCAAATTTTTCTCCTTCCACACATATTAGCTTTTTACAAAGGTTGGATTGCCCTTTAAAGGAGAAAATGACGCTAGTAAAAGTATCTGTACAGTAATAAAAATTATGTAATATAAAATTATATTTATGTAGCAATACTTTGTCTGACCTTAAACGATGTATATTCCTAAAGTTGTATTATACCATATCAACTTGTTAACTAGATTTGCTTATAAGATGAATGTACTCGAAATAATAATTAAAACAGTGGTAATATTACACAGTAAAATGAAATACATGACGTGTATATAGCATAGTATAGACATTCTATTAAAAAATACAGTTACCCCAGATATCAAGCATAATTATCAGACCCAACTCCAGAAAAGCGAGCACAGGTATATACTCCGAAAACGGTGTATGGAGCAAGATGAATATAGAGCCCTCATCGTTAAGTGCTAGACAGTGTGTACAAAAGGCATGTGGAAAATCGTGCAATGTCGACCTGCTATTGATATTACATCCCCCCCCCCCCCCCAAAAAAAAAAAAAAAAAAAATGCTGCCGATATATTTATTTCAAATGTTTGTCATTTGAAAGTCATTTCAAATGTCACCATGCCTTTTGTACACACTTCCTCGCACTGAACAATGATGGCTCTATATTCATACGCCGTTTTCAGAGTATATATACCTGTGCTCGGTTTTCCGAAGTTGGGTCTGACTGATTATGAAGTTCTACTAAATGTAGCAAGAGGCACACATTAAGGGGAAGCATTTTCCCAATTTCACCTCCTGTATGACATAGAAAAGAGGCTTGGTTTGTGTTTGTTTGTTTGTCATAAATACGTATCTCTCCTCCCCCTCATATAGTTTTTTTTTTTATCATGATGATTAAAGAAATAGATAAAAGAAATAGAATAAATCGCTGTACGATATTGCTGATATGTAAAGCTGCTCAATTTAAATGTATATTTTGAAATAAAAAATTGCGAACAAGGCAAACAAACAAAAAATCTTCTGAATTTGTAGACGGATGTATAGGAACTATTCGATTTTTATAACAGTAATTGATGTTGTAGCATAGTTGAAACGTATAACTTTAATCATGTCATATTAAGATCCATACTGCTCTTTTTGTAAATTTGCATAGTATGTAGTTAAAATTTGTTCAATACCCCAATTTTCTTTGTTTGATGATGTCAGAAAGTTTTCCACTTATAATTTCTCATTTTATTGATTTTTGTTTTATTGTACGAATTTGCATGGAGTTATTCATATAAATTGATATTAATTGTCTGTATGATGTAAATATTTATTTTTCTGGTAGAATGTGAATATTTTATTATGCAATAATTATCATGACTAATAATTTACTTTGAAACTTTTGGTAAATAGCTTTATAATTAAAAGAATATAGTACAATGCAATACAATATAGATGTGCTTATATCATGAAATAATGGAAATTTAGTGAGATAGAGGGAGAGAGAGAGAGAGAGAGAGAGAGAGAGAGAGTGGGGGGAGAGGGGGTGATGGAGAAGAGGTTAAAGGGTAAAAATGATTATTACAAAATATGAGACAAAACACACACACACACACACACACGCCCACACATACAAAGGAGAAGAGCGTTTACTTGTGGTTAAGGGTGGGCTTTCGTGGGCGGATGGAAACTGTGCGTGTGCGTGCGGTTAGGCCTGTGGATAATTCGGGTGTAAAACTACGAAATGAACCAACGAATAAATTAAATATAAAGAGGGTGGATATAGTAGGAGGAATGAGAGAAAGAGAGAGATATATAAAAAGTGAAAAGTCCCATTATTTAAATGGAAATCCAACCGTAATACCAAATTATTATGAAAGAAAACAGAAAAATCAGAGAAACAGATTAGAGAAAATTTGAATGAAATTGGAAAAGAAAGTTTGATTTAAAAAAAAAAAACTGTAATCACTATAGATATGAGAATTTCCAATTGGCCGAATCGGTAATGTCACTGTGATGTAGCGGCGGACAACTCTCCCATTTGCTCCAACATACAACATGAATATATAAATGTCATTTAAAAAAAAATATATGATTCAGAATGATCTTTTTTCTTTTTAGATCACAAATAATAATAAGCTAGCTACAATTTTCTTTAGTGATCTCATTTTTTTCAAACACTCATAACTTTCTTACTTTCTGTCCGATTTCTTTTAAACTTTCAACATTCTCTTTCCTTTGTTTTTCTGCCTTCATACAAATCAGACTCCGACAGGGGTGGGAGTGTCTTTTAATCTCTGACTAAGGAGATCTCTAGGCAATATACCCACGTGACCACAGAACAATGAAAGTAAAATTCGGGTTCAGGTTCAGGTGCTGGTTCTGGTTCGCTTTTATTTTCTGTTCACATTTTACATTACATTTTTGAATACATATTGTCAGTTTTGTTTACAAGAAATAATAATGATGATAATAATAATAAATACATATTGTTTTCAATAAACATAAGTTCATAAAAATATATAACATCACTTTGGATTACTTGTCGTTACTTGTCAATCATGACTAACAAAATTTGAAATAGGAATATGAAGAAGCCTAAGGTAAAAGCAAAGCTTGTTGTTTGTATAGGTCACACACAAAAGGCTCCAGAGAGTAATACAATAATAAGTCTTACAAGGTTGTGAGAATGAACAAGAAACAGTTAAAGAAAGGTGTAAATAAAACAAGTACATGTCTTATTAAAATATGCATCGAATATGAATGAATAATCAGCGAAGAATACTTAAATGCAATTCAATAAAGTACGGATGATTTGTGCCCGGAAGAGCATAGTAATTGATATGAAATTGATAATTGTATGATCGCTATAATGTACACACTACTCTTGCGCATGGCGGTGAGGGCTTGATAAATAATTAGTAAGTAAAGTAATGAAGACGATACGTGGGTGTACTACTGAAGTATTTTTAACTATATAGGATGGAACAGGCTTCCCATCAGGCAACTACATCCCCGAAGCCATAGAATAAATGCATGATTTGACACCATACTCTACATACTTAAAATAAAACCAAACTATCCCTTCATTTTCGAAACTGACACCAAACCATGCAGATTCATCATTATTCATTGCACCACCAAAATACCCAAATCTCAACCGCCTCTTTCCACTTTACTGAGGGATAAATCTTGATTGGACTATACACATCATGTAGCTTGCAGAAGAGCCCCCCGACAGATTGATGCACTAATTCAGGTTCCTCTCTTTTTCTTGTTTCTGTATATTACAATCAAACCTAGTCCCGAGAAAGGTCAGGGATCTTGGAATGTCGAACAATGTATTCGTAGCCTAAGAAGAAACATTCAAATTCATTTGAATTAGAGTAAAACTTTATCCCCTCTAAATGATTTAACTTAATAAACGCTTCATATAAAACCCCTTTCTTGATTAATTCTCCTTCAGGAAAGTCGGAGGAATGTTTCAGTAGAAGAATTCCTCTTATTTTTTCTTTTACAACTACTTTTCTCTATTCTATTACCTTTTAACGTCATGCTATTTGATCATCTGATTTTCAGTCCTTAACCTTCTTATAAATGATTTTTTGTTGTGTGTGTGCTCGTGTTTGTATTTGTTTTTAAAGTTCCAGTCGGTATCTACCCTACTTAACCAATTCCTAAAACCATGTATGGACCTACTAAGAACATAATTATAAAACGATATCAAATGATCTGAGTGATTGAGTTTCCTGAAATATCTATTACCAATTATGAGAATTTGCCATTTTCTCTAGTATGTTTCATTCTCAGGTTTCTTTGTAATATAGTTTTTTTCAGTTTATACTTTACATATAGCAAAATCGAACATTCAAATCGCCTTCTTCTTTCGATTTTCTTATTCTATACTGGAGTAAAATGGATAAAACTGTCCTTCTTAATGAAATGAGAATTGATTGAATTCAGTTTTAGTGCATGATCAAATCTTCTAATTGATTTAAAACTTTTTTTTTTCTATTGAACATCTTTGGCAACAACCCGGCTATCACTCTTGCTTGAATATCATGTTTACGAATGTATTTTTATCATAAAACTTTATACCAGATGCAGTATACGTCGCAAAAGTTACAGAACGATATGTAATAGTATAAAAAGGAGGAAAATGTCCTATAATCAAAGACATTTCAACACGAAATGATTTTTAAACTATCAGAAACGAATGCTGGTGAGAGAGGGAGAAAGAGAAGGAGAGAGATAAAGAGACAGACAGACGGAGAGAATGGTAGGAAAAGCGGGGAGGGAAAGCGCGAATTGTTTTAAGGATGTATTGCATGTAGTATTTGCAGCTATTATTCAGCTTTCATAAAACCTCGCATTTTTTTTTCTCGAAAATTGTCATTAATGAGTGAAATCAAATCGGCCCCCACTTTCAAAAACGCTCCGCGGCCCTTCTTAAAACACACTCAAAGGAGGATTGACAAAAGCATAGATCAGTTCTTCATCGGACATAATTATAAGGAAGGTCACTAAGGTGACTGGGAGTTGTTCGGAGCTAATACTCAAGGAGATTAATGTTCTGTTGAGTAATTGCCCTGGTTAGGTGCACAAGGGGCTTAATAACTATTTTAGAGAGCAGATTCTAAGGGGGAAGTTTTCTGGGAGGGGGAGGGGGAGATGTCCCCTGGAGGAGGGTTACCCAGGGGGATTTTTTTAATTTGTCAACTTAGGGAGATTATGTGGCGTTATCGGATAGTCGTCAGGCTCTGAATAATAACATTCGTCATACGCATGTGTTCGAGTTCCCGCGCTGAGCTGACAAAAATATTGTCGCCGCTTTGTGTGTAAGCGTATACCCTTCCCTCTGTACCCTAGCTGGTACAGGTTCGGGAACACACTCCATTCCTCGAACAGAACGTTACCACCCTGAGCACGAGTAATATATGCTTCATTTCTCACAAAGCCGGCAGGGCTGCAGGGTGTAAACCCCATGTTTAGTGTGCCTGCAATTCACAACTGTTATTTTACATTGTATGCATTCATTTTCGCGAAAGGCTGCATAGCCCTTTGAAGTTTTCAAGAAGAAGAAGAAGAAGAAGAAGAAGAAGAAACTTTTTCATGATGTCATCATAAAAATAGTTGTCTTTCCCCAATGTTTTCATTTGAAATATCATAAAGCGGCCTTTCTGAATAAATAAGGCTGCACTCAAATTAGTCACAAAAGTGACCCTTATGAAACATGTTACCTCTGGGTCACAAAAGTGACCCTTATGAAACATGTTACCTCTCCGGCCTTCATGAGGTAGTGAACCTGTTTCTTAACATCTAAAGCTTCTCACCATGCGCACACCTCTATTTAGGTTCGGCCATGACCCCATCTTAATGGAAATCCCCGTTGAATTGCGGACATAATGGCGATTCCGGAGTCATGTCCCCGGAAAGCGAATGTCCTCAAGTGCACTGCTAACCAGGTAAGCAGCAAAGAATGAAAGAAAATATATCATGCATTATTATTGATGCCAAGAGATGCGAGAATAAACACAAATAGAAGGTAATAAAGAATCCAAGAAATAGAGGGTGACGGGGTGAAGTAGTGAAGAGAGAGAGAGAGAGAGAGAAAAAAAATGTTGGACATGAAAGATTACAATGCAGATGTGAAGGTATCATGGCCGTATAGCCTATAATACTTGCATCATAGTAGGATATCACGACAGTTATCAGAAGATAAGTCCTACGATGATAAGGAAGTGGAGTGTGAACCCTGCTCATCGCTTGGACCAATTCCAAAAATCCTCTCAGCCTTTTGAAAATCAAGTGTGCAAAGATAGGCAATAGTTTCAAAAGCATTTTGAACGAGATGTTCATGAGACAATGATGTAGATGGGCCTTCCTGCATAGAAACTGCATAGTCCTAATATAATCTACATGCTAGAACTGAAAGTTTGCACTATCATTGCAGCAACATAGATTAGACTATCTCACACATAGTAATCATACTGACAAATTTCAATCAAGAGATAAAAAGAAAAGAAATTCATTTTATATACCCCTGGCCAGAAAAAAAATTATATCTCTGATTGCAGTAGTACGTCATTTAGAACGTATAAATGGCTGAATTTTCTTAGTATCTCCCCTTCCATAGAAATATAGGCCTATGCATCTTTTGCATGCAAGATATCTATTTTTTATCACAGTTTTCTTATTATATAGGAGGAGAACTTTCCTCTTATACCCAAACCAGCCCCTTTACAATTTGCTCTCACACTATCGTGAAATTTCTTCCATAACTTGGGGAAGTAATAATAATAATGATAATACATCACACTACTCAGGCTCAGAAGGGCTCTAGAATGCAAACTTTCACTATTCACAATAGAAAAATCCTCTAAATCCACTTCAACTTTATATTAAAGAAAATCTATAAACATATAATGAATACTTAGTAGGCAGAGAGTAATTGTCCCCCGAAATTGAAAGTCGCAGAAACATTAATGAAGATTTAAGCTGCCTATATATCCCCATAAGAGAAAAAAGGAAAAGAGTTGATATCAAGCTCAGACTTTGATCATTACTCGTGTGCATAAAAGTGGTCTGAAATGCAAAGTTTCAAACCACAAAACGTAAAATCTTCTGGCTCGGTCGCTTTGCGACCACGCAAAATAGAATATTTAATTTAGCAAGGGCGTTGGGTAAGTGCAACATATTTTTCATGGTACAGCAAAAAATGCAAAGTCTTATTGTTTGTGGGAGGGGCGGGGATGTACCATTCAAAGGATTTATATACGAGGATAGTACTATTATGTTTATGGCGCTTTAGAAAATACTTCAATTTATTCTTACTGCTACAGCCCCCTCAATTTTTTGGCTCATTACGCCACTGGACGTCAGTCCTGACAATGAATTAAAAATGACAGATATTTGAATTTGAGCCTTGTGACCTAGGGATAAGATTGAACTTAGACCTGACCTTCTGTTCGTGAACTCAACTTAAATTGAAAATAATCATAACATCATCAAGGCATTCGGCACCACATACCCGTCAAAGACAAATATCTAAACAAAGTACTATCCATTATATCAAGGTCAACTTTGACCTTGAATCGACCCCTTCTGACAATGAATGAATGAATGATCTCAGAGATTAATTAACACACCCAAAACCCCTTCATTTAAACATTGGACATATAACAGTTTAAAAATCTAACGTATATGCATGGTCATGTAAACAGGTAATAAATTTGACCTTTATTTGACCTTTATGACTTAAACGCGACCTTAAATTTCAAAAAGCGCGTTAGAAATGAATTCTACGTCCCTCGAAACCCATATTTATATCATACGCTAGTATGTGACCTGTAGTTCAAAAGTTGGGTTTCAATGTGGCTACCAGGCGCCATTTTGGATTTATGCAAATTATGAAAAATGCTCAAGGTTGCCCTTTGGGCAACAAAGCTGAAATTGTTCTAGGACCACATAAGATCACAAATCAACAACAACAAAAAAACTTCAGTGTACGCAACTTTTCTAGGTTCATGAAATGTCAAGCCGACTAATACCTGAGCTACGTGAAACTCTTGTACAGACATAGTTAATGTGAGAATCCCATGATATGTGCTGATCAATAAATACTCCTGGACAATTTGCACTAGAACATTCTTCAATGCATTTATCACAAAACTTGAGAGAAATATTATCATAACACGCAGCGGCATTTTGCCGGTGGCGAAATACTTTATACTTAGTTTTTAGTATCTGTAAAAAAAAGTTTATTGCACTGAAGCCAGGTATACACGAGTTTTAGATTTTCGTTAGTGGTCTGGATTAAAGTAGAAAATCTTTTTGGGAAGAAATGAGCACGGTATATCATTGCAAATAATATGTAATTAAAATATGTGGAACAATTGATGATATCATTGATATAAATAAGGAAAAGACAATTCTATTATGAGTGTGTGCTGAGCTGGCAGAAGTTACATTCCTCTATTCTACAATACAATAGACAGTGATCCCCCAGCTCAGCACACACTCATAATAGAATTGCATGCTTTCATACAATACCTCCTCATTGCCTTTGTTTTCCTGCTGATGCTACAGCATGTCTGACATAGCAACTCCTATGTTGTTATTATATGTTGCATTATAACATGTGTCAGCTTTGACAAAGTTAAATACCAATTTCACTTGCAAAATCGCTATTAGCTCACTGATGATTTGCAGATGATGTCACAGGGGGCAAAAGGTCTGGAGGATTTTTTTTTGTTAAGTGGGTGGGGCTTAGCAGGTTGTAGAAAATTATTTCAAAAAATATTTTAAAAATCTATGAAATATATTTAGAAGGTTAAATATCAAAATATGAGATGTATGTAGGACTGCACACCAACAGGTATCCACTTGCATTTTGATGGCAGGGGCCCTTTAAGTGTAACCCCGCGAACACCGTAGAGTTCTAACTTCGATAGCAACATGTCGTGAGATAAAGAATCAAACGCCATGGATAAAGTTTAATAGGATCAGTCACTTGAACATTTTCATGTATCAAGCTCTGAGATGGTCCTATTTTCTTATTTTTTTTTAAATGTCGTTTATAAGTAGCCATAGATTTTTTCGAGTTTTTCTTTACCATATCGAATTTTTCAAAAAAAAATTCCTGCGCTTTATAAATTATTATTATTATTACTATTATTATTATTTTTCATAGTAATATTTTCTTTTTGCAAACCGTATTATAGCATTAATTTTATTACGATAAGCCTTGTATTTTGATTCATTCAAATAAGAAGGTGGAGATCAGTAAATATTAAAAAGTTTATTTTTCCGATTAACTGATTTTAACATAGCTCGAGTAATCTAAGGCTTTTTAATTTTCTTTGGTGTACTTTTTACTTCTTGCAAAGGCATATGTTTGTTAAGAAAATATAGAAATCGTTCAGCAAATGTATCATGAGCAATGTTGACATCATCAAGAATATCGATATCAGACCAATCTACAAGAATTAGATCATTTAAAAATAAATTCATACAAGTGCTGCTGTATTTCAGAAAAAAAAGAAGCTTTTATCCTTTTATGCACTTAACATGTTTCAAAGATTTTGATATATAAAAAATATTGGAAAGTGATCACTTACATCTGAAATGAGAATTCCCGATGGAGTAATATCATCGGGCGAGTTAGTAATTATGTGTTTATCAATATGTGTTGCCGATTCGTTTGAGACACGTGTTGGTTTATCAATAAGAGGATAAAAGCCAGATGAAAAGAGCATATCTACATAATTTTGCTCATTTGTATTTTGGTCATATTCTAAAAGATTAATATTAAAATCTCCCATCATGTAACATAAGTTACATCTTCTACTTATAATACTCAAGCATCCTTCCAGTGCCTCTGTAAAAAGAGTAACATTACAAGATATTTATATAATACACCAATGATAATGTTACCTAATCTTTGAAAGAAACATCAATAAAAAGTGGTTCAACCCCTTCGGCATTGACTGATACATCATCAAGAACTCGGAAATTCAGATCCTTTTTCACAAATAAAGCCACACCTCCTCCTCGACCACAAGATCGGTACTTATGTAAGAATGTATATCCCTCCAATGAAATACCGGTTGCATCATCAACAATTCACGTTTCACTAACGCCTATAACTGAGAAGGTAAACTTTAGCATTGTTAAATCTTCACTGAGTCTATCGACATTTTTTTCTAAGGCTTCTTGCATTGTAATGAATGAAGCTGAGATTATTCCTTGATGGGGCACTCATTTCAGTATTAAACTTTCCAAAATCAAAATATTCACATTTTATGTCATAATTGAGAAATTTTTCATTATCATCGTCATTTTCGTCAAACAACAATCAAAATATTCACATTTTATGTCATGATTGAGAAACTTTTCATTATCATCGTCATTTTCGTCAAACAACTGATCCCATGTAGCACAGTTACGAAGATGATTCAGAGAAAAACGAGTGTCAGTAGAACGGTCATGAAATGATCTGGAAGACATAAGATAAGATCGCGTTTCGGCTTACCATTGTCGACATATATAGATGCTTTTACAGACATTCAATATCACGATCACTGCTTATCAGAAGCTTGGATCCATCTTTCCTCAGCGTGTATAGATTTTGCCATC
Organism: Heliocidaris tuberculata; assembly: GCA_025618425.1. Taxonomy (NCBI): domain Eukaryota; kingdom Metazoa; phylum Echinodermata; class Echinoidea; order Camarodonta; family Echinometridae; genus Heliocidaris; species Heliocidaris tuberculata. The sequence goes on from CM046841.1 coordinate 10,593,325, forward strand.
CATTGACTAAGAGTATCGAGTGCTGTCGTGAGTTAGGACCTTGCGATAGAGCTCTTGACGTCTGGAGTCAGGTCCTCTCTGATCACGATTCCATTATTCTTCAGTTCGGACTTGGCTGCGTAGATTCTTGATCGTACCGTATATCTCACAAATGTCACAACAAGCGGCCCAGACTGGTCAGTCTTGCGAGTCTTGGCCGCATTCTTGGCTGTCGTCCTGGTTGCGGTTCTAGGAGTGGATTGAGGAGCATCTCGTCTTGGAGATATCCTGAAGCTCCCATTGAGATCGTGACTCTCAAGATGGATCTTAATTTTTGCGGCGACATTGATGACGAGAGTGTCGGTGTCCTCTCCTGATGTCTCCTGAATTCAGTAGATTCGGAGACATCGGCGACGGGAAAGCTGTTCCTGCTTTTCGAGAGATGATTCAAGTTGATAACTTCATATTGTCAAATCACTTACAATAGTTTACCACAATAATGATAATAATGATAATAATAATAATGATAATAATAATAATAATAATAATAATAATAATAATAATTGTAAATTTATACTGCGCAATATATCTATTCAGATACACTGAACTGCGCATAAGAAAAACAAAACAAAAGCAGAAATGAGTCAATGAAAACCAAATGAATGTATCACTATTTGTATAGGCCTATGTAAACGCTAACAAATATTATCGGCATTTCGAAGCGTTTAAAGTTGAAAACGCTTAGAATAAGACATTCCTCAAAAATTTTCCCTAACGTTTCCTCTGATTTGAGATTTCCAATGTCATATTACTCCCAATCATAAATGATATGTTTCATACTGATACAGAAAATCAGCTTCCTCCTAATGTTTAGGAGGAAGCAAACAAAAACGGGGGAAATTAATATAGTTCCCAACCGTGATTTTAATTGACCTTGGCTTTCCTTCTTCTTCGTTTATATTCCCTGTCAAAATCTATGCGCATAGGCTTCAGCCACTATGGGAATTCAACCTACATAGAGTATAAGTAGATAATTCAGAAAATGTATCGTTGTAAATAAAAATGAGAAAAAAAATAATCGAAGAAAGAATGTATTTCTTAAAGTTCAGATCATTAGGCAAACTTCCAATGACAAAGCAATCACTGTGATGTCCTACATGGAGAACTCTCCCTTTTGGCGTGTACAAGCTTTTTGAAAATTTGATTTAATTTGATTTGATTCGGTTTATTGTAATAAAAGAACATGCAGCTGGACAGCTGAAATTGCTCAATTTACAAAGTCATATTTACAAAACAATAAACGATCAAAATGAGAATAACTAGAACATACAACCATAGATCTTGATTAATAAAAATACTAAATAAAACTCTAAAATATTGCATCAAAATCTAAAAATATAATACAATTAAAACTTCTGTGTAATCAAAGGTAAGAGGAAAAGGAGAGAGAGGAGTAAAAAAGAAGAAGAAAAGGAACGAAAAGTTGAAGGGTTAAAGAGAGAGAGAGACAGAGAAAATAGGAGAAAGTGAACAAAGGCATACATACACATACACATACATATATATACACATATACACATACATGCATACACATATACATATATATATACATATACACACACATACACATACATATACATATACATACACACACACACACATACACATATATATATTGAAAGGAGAAAAAGAGAGAGAAAGAGAGAGAGCTAGAAATAGAAAGAGAAGTTTTCAAGAAGAAAAAAAGAAAGAAAATTTGATCAGAGAATATAAGAATATAAGAAAGGAGGGATAGAAAGGGAAAGAGGAAGACAGAGTAGAAAAATGGAAGATAGAAAGGAAGGAGGATGAAGACCATTAATATTTATGTGGTACAGTCTTAAGGTATGTTTTCAATCCAAACAACAACAAAAAAAAAAGGAATGCAAGGTCCTGCCAAGTGCACCTGAAGTTGAAGAGTTAAAAAGAAAAAAAATCAGAAATCTTCGTGTGAATAGAGAGGAAGAAGATCAGAGGAGAAGGAAGACAGAGAGAAGAAAGTGAGAAAGAAGAAGGAGAAAGGAGAAGAACAAGGAGCATTCACACGAAAACTTGAGTTACATGTTTAGGTACAATAATAAAAATTGCAACATCTGAATATACATGAATAATAAATCAGGAATAATAAGTCAGGAGGTGGGATACAACCAATACATTGTGTGAAATGACAGGCATAGTTATAAACTGTAAACTAAAAGCCTGTTTCCAGCGACAGCGAAAAGGGGCAATTATTGTTAAACCAGTAAGACAATATGAAGATTAGAATACTAGTGTAGTCACCTTCACTGTTACCATACAATGCTTCAAAGTACATTTAAAAATTATTGCAAATTATGGCAAATTATGCATCGTGTGAAGAAAGAGGAAATGACAGAGATAATAGCAGAGGAAAAGGGCAGGAAAAACAGAAAAAGAGAGAAAAGGATGAGAAATGAAGGGGAAGGAGAAGAAGAAGAAGCATCCACACGAAGCAAGATTAACATGATATAGCACGGATTATAACTTCCTCAAAGTACAAGAATAATTAAAAAGATATTGCACGAGGTAGAATGGTGTAAGTATATTATACTAAGAAAAAAAATTGTATACATCATATCACACAACAGGTCATTAGAATTTTCATAAATGATAAAAGCTACTAGAGGATATGTGCAATATATCAACAACGCATAATGATATAGTAAATCTGCTAGCTTCTAAGAAAAATGAAAATAATGAAATGTGTGATATCACCACTGACATTCTAGGTAGAAAAATCATGCATTTTGTAAACAAATAGAGAAGAAAAAAGATACCAGTAGACAGAGAAAGGGGGAGAGGGAGGACAAGAAAGAAGAGAGGATGATATAGTAGAAAAAGGATAGAAAAATAGGGAGTATTCACGATAAATAAATTTGCATAGTAAACTGAACTACATTACAGATCACATTGAATATTAACGTGAAATTTCATAGAAAGTACAAAAAGCATAAAAAGTAAGATAGAGAAGTAAGAAGCGTGAAATTCAAGAAAAAACGAAATGCATTGGTATGATATTGCACGATAAATATTTGATATGACCAAGGAGTTATCAGTGATAACTCCTTGATATGACTGCATTACAATGAAGAATTCAACATAACTGACAGAGACGGGATAGTTGAAGGGATAGTTGATAACACTTTTTTCAGTTTTAATACTGAATTATAATTTTTGTCCTTTTACTTATGGATAACATGATTATTTTTACATGTCCTCCGCTAAATACAAATACTTGCCCGACCATAAAGAGTGAGGAAAGGGGGTAAACTGGGTATTTTTTTTTTTTTTTTTATAGTTTTATAAGTCTTCAAGGCAATGTACAAGTCTGTGGAACAAATCAATATTTAGATCAAAACGAATAAAAATAATCCGGTTTATAAGACATTAAAGGAACTGTATAACTTGTGAATCGAAAGTAACTTTGAAAAAACGATATTGGGGAAACGTTTTACTTTATTCCTCACTTAACTTGACAATATAATTCATTATTAATCTTGACAGTTTCGATTGTCACATTTTTTTTATTATCCAAAGGTGATAATTCAAATAAGATGACTATTCATATAAGTGCTGACACCATTGTAATCAAAGCTTACTGACAATTAGTGAATAACTTCCAGTACTCCTCAAGCCATAATTCGGTCTTTGATAAAATTGTTTCGGTTCCTAATCGACAACCCTTGAAAATGATTTAATATACCAGATCGATAATTAATAAAATATTAATCGGGGATGTGTTTCCTCCTTGAGCTCCATGGTAAGGTTTTTTATTCTTGCACCCCATCAATTTTCTATTAAATGTCTTTAGTCTTTGAACCATTTCGCAAGCATCTTTGTTATCATTTCATCACGTCCTTTTTTTTCTCTTTTTTTTTCCTTTTTTTTTTTCCTTTTTTTTGGGGGGGTTTTCATTGTCAATAACTTACCAATTAATTCTTCAAGATTTTTTTTATTGCATTGATATTCCTTAGCATAAGTGATCCCTTTGATGCCTTCTTATTACAGGAAACCCTTAAGGAAGAATAGTTTCAAGTGCAGACATACTAAATCTTTTTGTCTTTCAATCCTCAGAGTAACACGCAATATTTTATTTGCAGTAATGAATTATGATCACTGCACACGGCGAGGCGTAATTTATCTGCGTCAGTAACTGGCGCAGTCTTTGACACGACATGTTAGGGTGACACCACAACGCGGGGGGGGGGAATGAACAGTGAACACACTTCTTTGAAGTAATGGAGTATTGGCTATAATTGCCTTTAAAGCTAGGTTTGAATTGTATTTATTAAACATCATTGGTGTACATCAATATTCGGTTCACATGTTTGATTAGCGCAAGTAACTACGTCACCCTAATGACGACTCGTGAGCAACGGGCATTAAGGAACTTATAAAGATTTTCAGTCATTATTCTTAGGAACTTAGTATTACTAAACTGTAATGGATAAAAGAAAAGTAAAATAAGGCTCAGATCATGATTGTGCAAGTGAAAAAAAAGAGAATTCGAAGAGCATGTAGAGAGTGTAAAATATTAGAAACATGGACATGATGCAAAAATACATGACAGAAGGAGCATCTCTGACAGTGTCTGACAGCCCTGATATCAAACATATCCGAGGAAATAGATTTTTATGAAGAAGAAAACGTGAGAGGGTAGACAGAGAGAGAGAGAGGGAGGGAGAGAGAGAGAGAGAGAGAGAGAGAGGGATGGGGGTGAATACAATCAAACAAACAAACACATACATAGAGAACTTCGAAGAAGAAAAAACAGATAAACAGAGATGTGCAGGGAGAGAGCAGAAAAAGACAGTTCGAAAGAAAGAGAGAGACACAGTGGGAGGGGTGGAGAGAGTAATAAAGAAAAAAGAACGAAAGAAAGAAAGAAAGAAAAAAGAAAAGGACAAATAAAACCGGACATAAAAATGGAAAATGGAGAAGGTAGAGGGAGAATGAAATGTCAAGCTTAAGTTCAAGTTTATTGACAGGTTCAAGATGAAGAAACGTATCCACTAAAAGACAAATTGTCGTTGAAATCACTTGCACTTGATTAAGATAAACAACCGTAAAACATTCTGGATTAAATTTTATCAGAGAGATTTCATAATCAAGAAGTAATGCCCAACCAAGTTTCGAGCTAAGGACCCCCTAGTTACCGAACCAGACAATTGAAAACATTTTATACAAATGACGTCTGCCAGCTTGTTTTGTCGTTATAATCTATTTATCATATCACGCAAACATGATTCGAAACATGCATATCATTTTTTTTTTCGGACCATGTTTGAATGAGACAGGAATTATGATTTACGATATTAAACTAACACCCCAACTTTCCCCTCGAGAAAAAAATGATAGTTTGATGGATATAATTTATATACATCAATTGTAAACTAAACAATTACTGGCCTATTGCCATTAAGTCGTTTCTACATCTAAATCTGTCATGTTTACGGCTGATCAATTACTGATTATGATTCGCAGTTCCAACCTCATGAGTGCCAAGATGAATAGTTTAATCTAAAAACATTTGTAAAGTATTCAAAAAGGCCCCTCACCATCTCATATTTCTCATCCCAAGCTTTCGCGCGACTTAATGTCTTAATGACTTAATGTCACAGTTGACAAAAACTGCAAGTTTCGCTTTCTGTGTATCAAAGGTCGGACGGGGTCTAGTCAGGTTTAGTCATCAGGTTTTTGCCTTTTAGAATGGTTTGCATGGTCGCTAAAGAGAACTTCCTGGCCGAGATACTTCTGGAAAAAAATTACAGCCAAGATCATAACCTGTCAGTGGTGGATATCTTTCAAGCATACCTCTTCTATTCACATTGGACAAATTACCACTCACTTCAACGTTGTGGTTGCAGTCCGTTTATTTCCTCGGTTTCCAAAACTTGCGACTGAATAGCGCCTGGCTCGTTTTCGTTCAATTCTCGATTTCCAACATCTTTCATGAGCCAATCACACGCTCTTCACACTTTCGCTACTTACGATTTCCGTCACCCTTTGGAATTTCCTTGAAATTAAACTTTAGTTAACCTTCGGAGTCACTTCGACTTCAAGAAATCTCACGGATAGTTTTACCAATAGGTATTGGGAGAGGTGGTGCTATGTACATGGTATAGGGAGAGTTGCCTGATCGTGTTCAAGTAGATCATGGAATATTCGACGATTCTTTCTTGTTTCCTGATCGCCGTCCTGTGGAAGGGAGTAGCAAGTAAGAAATCAAGATAATTTCATTAAGAACTATATTTCAAATTACCTTTTATTTTCATGTATGACCTATCCAACAAATTGATTTCGTTAGACCGCAGTCACACCACCAAACCGACCCCACACCGACTCCAACCCGACCGATTCTTGGCCATTGGTGGCAATGTAATTTTTGTTCGATCTGTTGTCGGTTTTGGCGTCGGTCTTGTTGGTGTGAACTGTGGTATAATACAGGAAAATTTTTGCTCAGTATTTTTAACAATGTGTAAACATGTGAGTTATAATTTGAATGATATTATAACCATTAGCAGATAAAAGATGAAGAAAAACTTTGATAACTGTATCATCATATGCCTAGAAAAGAAAGGGGGCACATGAAATTTCCATCTGGTCCTTTCTTTCATCCAACGATATATATATATATATATATATATATATATATATATATATATATATAAAACAAAAAAATTATTTAGACTAGTGAGCTTTAAATGTTACCTGAATATATATAAAATGTATTTATTTCCACGAGAGTTTTATATATTTGATTTGATATCACTTTATTGAGTTCACAACAAAGGATAGAACATTTACAGAATATATACATATATAGACATAAAATAGAGAATAATAAGATAAGGCCCAGGTCATGACGCATTACTGTCAATGCAGGGCAGTAATATTAATGTACGGTACAGAGGTCATGGAAACGTGTACGTGACAAACATTACATTTCATGTTAAAAAAAAAAAAATTACATTATTTTATCAGAGAAGATCAATTAAAACCAACAAAAAACAACAAAAGACTGGCAGCTATTGTAATTACTAGCTAAAAGGAGAAAAAGATTTATAAAAAAAACATCTGAAAGATTTACTTATATTCCAATTTCAGGGGAAAAATTAACTTGAGTAACTTTGGAAAAGTGAGGTACAACAATTTTGGTTTATTATGTTTATTAGAATAGAAAACAATATTTACAAGTATACTATAACTGCCATTACAGTCTCCAGATTACAGACAAAAACTTGAGAGAGATTTGAACAATCATTTGTTTAGGTTATCATTTAGCTAAACCAAAACAACAGTATCAACAAAATTATGGCATATTTTATTATTCTTAAAATAACATTTTTTTCTGTGCGTGCTTGCATATATCTATAATAATATTAATATTACATCACTACATACTTACTAGGTGGGACATAGTTTATCTTTTGTAGTATATATATATATATATATATATATACATGTATATATATATATATATATATATGTATATATATATATATATATATGTATATATATATATATATATACAATAATAGTAATGATATGAACTGAAATTTTGGCTATATACCGTTGATATCATTCATAAGATTTTTACTCTGTTTTAGTAATAATCAAAACGCATAATATTTGAATTGAATTGAATTGACTTTATTAAATATCATTGACATAGTACATTAATATTTTGTTTCAACAAGAAAACGAGAGAGAAAAGATAATAACAACTTACGTACATTTCGAATAAACAAAATATGTAAACATATCATGCAGAGTAGGTTAATAATATTTGATTCGTATATACATGTAGTACACAGACTGATATGATATAACTCGTTTTAGAATTCACCCCTTAATGGTATGATATCCTTTATGAGTATGACATATTCGTTATCTAATTTCATTAAGAATATGAACTTTTCTTCTGCTCTGAGAAAAGCGAAATTAGGGTATTTTAATGATAAAGCATCTAAGAGATTTTTTCTTTGTTCACTGAATTTCGGGAAATATATCAGTGTGTGTAGTTCGTCACCTATCCCTCCTTCCTCACAGTCGGTGCATATTCTAAGATGTATTGGTGTTTTCTCAGACCTTCTGTGCCTTCCTGTTCCTATTGCTAAATTATGACAGCTTATTCTGAAGCGGCATATATTTCTTCGGAGTCGAAAACTTTCGATAACATGAAGATACTGTTCCTGCTTAATATCTTACTTCAATTTCCTTTATGTTCTCAGTTTGTTCCCCTCCCTTTATTCCCTACATTACTGTGCAGATCAGTAGTTAATTCTTTCATGTCTTAATAACTTGCATAGAAAATCAGTGTCAAATCAATAATTAGTTAATGACTCATCAAGGATTATGGCAAAACCAAATACAAATCCAAATAATTTACAGCCTGCTTTTCAATGTGTATGTATCCATTGCATTTCTATTACTATTCTGCACTATTGTCATCAACATTGTATTTATTGTTATTAATACCTTAGCGTTATCGCCACCAGTTGTATGATTATCAACACACTGAGAAAAATGTTGGGTACAAAAAATTGTCCAACAGACTGAGGGTATATAATGTGTTCGACTTACTCTATTATATATATATATATATTTTTTTTTTTTTTTTTTGTATGATCAACTCAATTTGTGGTAAAAGGTGATCGTGATTGGGCCAAGAACACTCAGCAAAAAAAAAAAAAAAAAAAAAAAATACAGAAAGAAAGTGGACACTCTTTATTGTGTTCTAAATTTTCATATCAACTGCCAATAAAATATAATAAAACATATACCAAATCAAAGAAAAATCAATACTCTACCAACATCAATTAATTTTAAAATTTCATGCTTGGATGGGCACATTCATTCAACTGTTAGGTCTGATTAAATAAACAGCAAAAAATAGAGCAAGTAGTCATTGAATGTCAATGAATATGTGGATCTGTATAACATTGTTGTCCACCAATGAAAGCAAAGATTGAGAAACGATGAGGAGGATTGGCCACTGGATGTCAATCGTATTATCAGGATTGCATCTAAGTGTTTATCATGATTTTTTTTCTTCATTGTTTTAATTTGACAAGATGAAACCGCTCATTAACATCTGAATGGCCAGATTCCCCATTTTCGCAATTTTCTTTTAGAGACTCATTTGTTAAGTAAACATAAATTAATCCTCTTTAAGATGATATGCAACTGGAATCGTACATGAATAAGCACAGTCATTATTTATTGTAAATTTTTTACAACAAATAAATCTCTGAAAGAAAATTGCAAAAATGTGGCATCTGGGCACGGTTTTAAATATACCTTTCTTTATCATCGTTCGTCATTACAGAAAGAATTACCAGACAGAAACTGACTTTGGAATCTTTTTTATGTTGTCGTGGGACATACACTTTTCAGATCTAATGACAACTCATATAATTTGGAAGAAATTACCTCTTTCTTCATACACCTACTCAAATCACAGGTGGCTTATTTGCTGAAGTTGTATTAGGGATATCCTGGTACGAGGATCCTAAATTCCTACCGTGAAATATATATCATCAGAGTTTTTTCAAAACATTGTGTGCGTACTGCGTTTACTTCCCTAAAACAAAAATGTGGGAGGGATATTACGTTTTCAATTAGCGCGGGGGGGGGGGGGGGACGGGAGGAAGGTACATCTAATTCGTAACATTTTTATTCGCATTCAATTGATATGACATACACATGCCATAATAGTGAAGGGCAGAATCGTCACGTTACCGAGGATACAGCATAACATGCTGAATAATACTCAAACAATAATTCATTTACTTATATCGCTTTAAAAAATAATGTGTTCACATATTTTGTAAATATTTGTACGTTCTTATTTCGCCACCCCCCCCAAAAAAAAAAAAATATATATATATATATATATATATATATATATATATATATATATATATATATATCGATGCACAATGGCAATAAAATTTCAAAATGAATACACATACAAGAAAGCCCTCTTTACAAGTGATTGCAGCTTGACAATTTTGCCACCTGAGAAACGAACAGCACACATTTGGAAACAAATTAAAGATAAACTTAAGCTCTTGGTCATGGGATTACATAGGGAAAGATAATTTCGATAATTTTGGAAAGTCTGATTATGTAGTACATCAGAATTGGTCATAGAAATCATCAAAATGACAAGAAATTGACTAAATCTTGCCGAAGCTCACATGCCCTTCACACAGAAATATTCATGGGATTACACACACACAAGTGGCATGAAAGGCTAGCTCTAATTTTTTCATCTTTTTCTCAAATATGAGGGCAGTCATGACGAGCAATCCTGGACATTCCTTCAATGGATTCTCTCAAATTGACAAAACAAAGAATGAAAATTTGCACACACTAGTTTCACCTTGAGAACTCAACTTTCGTTTTAAGTATCTTGAAAGGAAAAAGAGCGGAGTATGAAAACCCCTGGATCCCATTTATCAAAGTTTGTTTTTTCCCAAAGGGTGATTAGCCGTTTAATTTTGTTTTTTTTCCGAATAAACCAAACTGACGCAGAGGATGTACTGTGACAGCTTGGTTAGTAATAATTATAGCCTGAATTTTAGTACAGTGTTTATATGTTTATGATTAGATCGAGTTTTTAATACAGAGAATACGTAATTTAAATCGAGAATATCTTAACTATCCTCAGTAACATTTCGTAGGTAATATTGCAGTAGTATCACCCAGATGTCGTGTCAATTTCACAAGGATCTTAGCTCAAACTATAAAGCTATAGTAATTTTTGTGAGACGTATCATAATTTGAATTTTTGTGAGGTTTTGGAATCATCACAACTGATAAGAAATTCACTCAGTCTAGCGGATAGTCATACACACGAAACATAGGGGACTCAAAATAAATGTGCCATGAATGTAATATATATATTTCCTCAATATGAGGGCATTTGAAGAGCAATCCTGTTCAGGTAGTTCTTCTATGAATTTTCTCAAACTGACCTTTAAAACATAGGAAAAACACAAATTAAATTTTACCTTTACCAAAACCCAACTTTTGACAATAATAATAATGATAATAATAATAATAATAATAATAATATTTGATAAAAATGATAATAATTAATAATAATAATAATGATAATAATTATATATATATATATATATATATATATAGTGAGGTAAGTTTATTTTTCGAAAAACAATATTATTAAAACGGTTAAGTTGAGCACATGACCTTTGATAAATATTCGGAGGTATTCACATCCCGTTCATATTATTACCCATTGAATACCAAATTCTCTCATTTCCGTATAGTTAATGTCAGGGACCACCAAACAGTATGCTAAGATATTTAAAGCGAAAGTAAATGAAGTATATATTATGTCAAGCGCATAGAGACGTGTAGCTCTATTAGACGGTATATACATTGTGTGTGTGCGTGTGTGTGTGTGTGTGTATATAATTATATATATATATATATATATATAATTATATACACACACACACACACACACGCACACACACAATGTATATACCGTCTAATAGAGCTACACGTCTCTATGCGCTTGACATAATATATACTTCATTTACTTTCGCTTTAAATATCTTAGCATACTGTTTGGTGGTCCCTGACATTAACTATACGGAAATGAGAGAATTTGGTATTCAATGGGTAATAATATGAACGGGATGTGAATACCTCCGAATCCCATTTATCAAAGGTCATGTGCTCAACTTAACCGTTTTAATAATATTGTTTTTCGAAAAATAAACTTACCTCACGTAAAGAATTTACTCTGACAGTTTGGTTTGTGATAGTAGCCCAAATTTTAGTACAATGTTTATGTGTTTATGGGTTTTTATTACAACGAAAAAGGGATGTCTAAAAGAAGAACGAGATTTAAATCGATAATATTTTTATAAAAATTAACCATCCTCAGTAACATTTCGTATGTAATATTGTACTAGTAGTATCACCTAGATGTCGTGTTAAATTCACAAGGACTTTAGCCCAAAACTACAAACTTATAATCATCTTTGAAAGACGTTGTATTTTTCCAAATTTTACAAAGAGAGCGCGTTGAATAGCATCAGTACACAATAGGCGTATTCCTGGGGTCTGAATATTTCGTGGCAAGCTCTCAACTTAACCCGTCGACTACTGAATTCTCTCATTTCCATAGGCTTAGTACAGTGACCACCCGGTTCCCGTAGGCAAAGGGTTAACCTCAATTCTTGTTAGAACAGGGATGTTAAGGATTAAGGTTAATGTCATTTTACAGAAACATTTAAAGTAATTCAGTTTCTGTAGTTCTTTCTCTTTTTACAGAGGCATGGTCAGATAGTGGTCATAAAAAAATATAATCAAAATATGTGAAGACAACTACAGGACATTTTGAAGCAATGTTCATAAATCTTCTGATAAGATATATCACTTTATCAACGTTCGGTGTTTGTTGCTTAACTTGAAATTATATAAATGAAGACTTGAAGAAGTAGACGAAGTAAGCAAAGCATGCAGCACTTACATCAAAAACCTCTTGGAATTTTTTTGTTTTGGTTCTTGAACTTAAAGTATTCTTTGAATATATATTCATAACATTTCGCAAATGAAGTATCAATCTAAAATGTGTCATTGGTGTTTAAACAAGAATATTAGTTAGAATGACTTCTATGAAAAGATTTGTTCAAGTTCATTTGTCGTGGTATGCATAACCGACAGGTAAACGCTTATTCAACGCACTCTCCTTGTAATATTTGAAATCGCTACGTCTTTCAAAAAAAAAAGAAATCTTAAATTTGGGATTTTAGCTTAAAGTGACAGTAAACTGGAACTCCTAAATAGCGCCATCTTTCAACAGGATTTGATAAGTGTCTGTACCTCTCATTTTCCCATCATGCCCCATTTTACTTTGTAAAAGCTTAGAATGTAAATGCACTTAATTTTTCAGAAAGCCAAGTCAAAAATAATAGTTTGAAATATAAAGTTTGCTTATTATCCAAACAAGCTGTTGTCAAAATTCAAAATAGAATGCAATTAATTTTAAAATTATAATTGTAATTTAGCAATGTCAAAATTCAAAATAGAATGCAATTAATTTTAAAATTATAATTGTAATTTAGCATTCCCTGTAAGATGGCGCTGTTCAAGTTCTGCCAGTTTACTGCAACTTTAAATCCTTGTGAAATTCGCACAAAGTTGAGAAGATACTGCTGCAATATTACCAATCAAAGTCCCGTTGCTTCTTTTGTAGACACCAGATAAAAGAATTTGAAACATTCCGCCATTTTCTTTGCTTGATTGAGAATGGGAGACTACAATCGGATCGAGTATTACAATTAATTCATTGTCACATGACAAAACTCTTCAATACCGTCTGTACAAAATATACTGAATTCGAAACACCGTGACATTCTCTATGCTTAATGTATAATGGCATAACCGCAGAATAGAAGAATAATTATAATATTGGATATTTTTATCGCTCTCATATCGATCCCGCAAGGGTGTTCAAGATGCTCCAATATTACACCGGCTCTAGAAAGGCTACCAATTTTGGTGCTCACAGCATTCAAGAAATTCCTTTCTATATACCCGTCCGGTACCCATTTACCACCTGGGATTGAAAAGAAGAAGTAGTCTGTCTTGCCAAGGAACACTAACTCACGACCTTCGCAAATGTAGTATCAATCTTCGCATCTCCAGCTGCATGTCCAGTAGTCAAATGTTAAAATAATTCTTTGCACTTTTATGTTACTCACTGACTTTTTCATTTTTACGTTATTGTTCAAGTTATTGTCTAAATTACTGTTTAAGTTGAGCATAATGTTGTTTATTTCATCTCATGTAAAGTACTTAGAAGCAATATGTATTCAGTGCTATATATATAATCATGTAACCAATTATTAATATTATTATTGTTAATAGTAGATCTCGTGGCTCGCTGACATATAGTATATATATATGTATATATATATATATATATATATATATATATATATATATATTATAATAATAATAATAATAATAATAATAATAATAATAATAATAATAATAATAATAATAATAATAAACAAACAAACAGACATGAAAAAACAATAATAATGACATTGCGTACTATTTGTAAATTTGCAAAAACCCCGTCGTTCGGTGGGCCTTTAGTTTATTTTTTCCTTGCAAGGTGTAATGATAGCATTTACAAGCATCGTTGCCAAACTGATATACTGCGCATTCCCCCGTTTCTAGCGAAGACTAGAAGGAGTCATTTTTCACTATAATGGAAAGCAAAAATACAACTACACAAAAATGAAATAAAATAAACACATAGATATTTCTGGTGATATTTCGTAGCAAAATATGGTAAATCTCTCTTGCGTAAAGTATCACAATGCTTCACACTTTACAAGACGCAAAATAATGCACTCTATGTGTGGATGGAACAAATCTACTAACTTACACTGTCAGATTTCAGAAGGCTGCAAGGATTTTAATGTTCAACTTTATTTCCCAATAATTCAAAGGATTATTTTGAACATACCAATATTTTTAATACAAGCGGCATATGACAGATACAAAAGAAAGTACTTTTTCGTTCACAGATTTCATATGTTCATATGTTAATTATAATTGGTCATTAAAGGGCATGAAAGATTATTTTATAAATTGCTTTATCCCCTTACGGACTTGGGAGGGGGTATCACCCTCCCTACTTCCGCAAATTTAGGATTACTTTCAGAGTTTTTGTTGATCTTACTCTGCAATTCATGACATTTTTTCCATAGAGTCTTGCGCATCTTTTGATATCAAATTTGCATATACCTTAGGCGATTGTGGTGTTACGTAAAATTTAAAGGTCACATGTCAATCGAAAACAGCAGATTCGTATTTGAGTATGAATAAAACGCATAGGCTTTGTGGGATTCTAATGTGCTAAAAACCTGATCTGTAGTTGAAAATCACTTTTGTAAGTATAACAAATTATAAAACAACATTAAAACATAACACAGAGATAGAAAGAAAGAAATACATAAGAAAGAATTATGATATGTATTTAAGAGTATACTTGTTTTTATTAAGTAACTAATTATTGGGTTTAGTCAACCTGTTCTGATACAAATACATTTTCCTTGCACATAATTTTTCGTAAGTAGGAGATCACTGAATTCTTTTTAGGTTTCACCTGCATTGCTATAAAATGTTTGAAAAGCAGGAATGCTTATGCTTATGAACATGGCCATTAAATAAGATCTTGACTTTGATATATTAAGTAACTGTCGAAAAAGAATCAAATAGAATGATATGAAATTTGAAATACATTAAATCAATATGAAATATTTATATTGATCTTTGGTCAAGTCTGTAAAGGAAGCTCATATTACAGAAAAATAAAATATATCACAATCCCTTTTTTGCATATTCCATAAATACATATTTCCCTTTTAAAGAAAAAATTGGCAATTTTATAATCCATGGTATGTTTTCCTTTTATTTCGCCTACGTTTTGACGTTTGCAATTTTCACTCTCTTCTCATTTTCACTTTATCATCATTTTGCTTTCTCATATTCATGGTATTCGTGTTTTTTTTTTTTTTTTTTTTTTTTTTTGGGGGGGGGTTATGGGTTTGTTTTTTTTTTTGTTTTGTTTTGTTTTGCCTTTGTTTTCGTTTTCAATTATATTTTAATTCTCCATATCTTTATTATTTACTTCCTTGTCTTTTCTTTTTCTCCTGCTTTGGTGTGGTATCTTTTTATCTTCGCGCTCTCGCCCCCTTTCTTCTTCTTTCTTCTGTCTTCTTCTTCTTCTTCTTCTTCTTCTTCTTCTTCTTTTTCTTCTTCTTCTCTTCCTTCCTTCTTCGACCTTCTCTTCATATTTGTTTTCTTCTTGTAATAAAGAGTATACATGTATTTGTTTCTTTTTTGTTTTGTTTTGTTTTGTGTGTGTGTGTGTGTGTGTGTGTGTGTGTATTGGTTTATCCTGACTTGGCACTCCAGTGTGCAAAGACTAATACTCATCTTCCATTTTTTTTTTACCATGACTTACTTCTGCCTCCAACAGCAGATGTCATCACTGGTTGTTACGATGTGACCTGTTACAAGCCAGCCTACAACATTTCGTCATCTGACATGGAGGCGGGTCAATGTGATAGTACATGCTCTCTTCGCGGCTTCTACTATGCGGGTTACTATAATGGGACCGATTGTTGGTGCTCCAACGATCCCCCAAGTTGTGAAAGTGATAAGAGCAGCGGGGCGGACCGGTGCGGCGTGCCCTGTGCGGGTGACTACGAAACCTTTTGCGGCGGACTAGATGCTGTGCGGGTACACTCATATCAAAGTAAGATCTAGAAGTTATTTGTCCATATTTATTTTCAAAAGTGGTAAAGGCCCAGCAATGCCTTTTCCTTACCTTTTGCTTGAACTAGCAATTAAATGCTGAATTTACATTTGCCCCGGGCGCCGTACGATAAATTGATCTACGATTTTCGATTTTCGGTCATCGTAGGTGGCTATGGCTACGGTGTTTGTGTTCGCATTATGTACGAGCATCGTGCCATTTCCTGTAATGGCCCTTGGGGAAGGCCGGGGCAAAAAGAGGCTGCTCAGAGATTGTACGGAAATCATGCAATTTCAGTGCAGTCTCCGCAGACTCCCCAGGGAAATCGTACGGAGCCCATCTGAAAAATATTTGGTCCGTCTCAAGGCTTCAGCACGTCCATGGGACGGGAGCTGTACGATTATTATTAATTATTTTTATTGTTTGCCCCATGTTCACTGAAACACCTTGCGTTTGCTACACGATCAGCGCGAGGCCTGTCTATGGGCTGCGGGCTTATGATCTTTTTTTTTTTTTTTTTCCAAATTTGTATAACTTCCTGCGAAACAAAATCGTAGAGGCCGCGGAACCCGTGAATCTTTATGAAAATCTCAGGGCCGCCTAATGCGGATGTATCTCATTTGCTCCTGCGACAATTGCTCTGGTCTAACTTTGCCATGCTAATCCTAAACCTAAACCTAACCCTAACCCTTACCCTAACCGTAATATTAATCTTCACATTGTCCTGAACAGAATAAAAACAATCATGACCTTGACCTTAACCTTTGACCTCTCGAGATATGGACTGTGGAGCGAATGTCGCTGGAGCAAATGTCGGGCCCCCCTCTTGCCTAAGAAAGGAGGCCGCACGGAAAAGAGGATAAGTAGCTGCTATTGTCTGAAAGAAAGGTTACAAAGGGATTATAGGCCTACACTCTGAAATCTCCTCAAACTGCCTTAGAGGAGATCCTGCAAAAGTGGTTTGTGTGCTGAGGCGTGAGTATAGTCAAACGTTTTTCTTGGCTGTGTAGAGTGAGTGATTCGTTACTGCTGTTAAAAGTGACTAAACATGTTTATGGCTGATTAAATTCAGCGTACTTTATTTGTAAATTGAAGAGATGATTTTTATACCAGCTATGTAGTTTCTTTGAAAAGGAAGTAAGCACTTACTAATTCGACAACAGTATGGCCCGAATTCACAAAGGACCTGAGGTTTAAACCATTGGTAAGGTTTCAACCTCCGTAAGCGTACTTCAAAAAGCGTAAATAAGCGCACATTGCCCATGCGCGCTCAAAGAAAATTTTTGATTGGATCCGAGGAGCGTTTCATCAAGCGTTTAGTCAGTGATTTTTACCGACAACTATTATAAGCTACTGAAATCCTTGCATCTGATTGGCTGAGAGCAAATCTGTCGGTAAAAATCACTGACAAAACGCTTGATGAAACGCTCCCCAGATCCCGTGAGCACGTACGCTTACAAAAAACCCAGAAGGGGGTTTAAGCCATGGTTTAAACCAAACCTCCTTTGTAAATTCGGGCGTTTGTGTAAAAGAACAAAGTCTTTCCTTTTGACTCTAAGTTAAAAAAAAAAATACAATTTTTTTTTTTAAATTTAAGCCACTTCAAGTTTGGGATAGAACTGGCTAGCAAGAAAACAAGTTGTTGCATTCTTCTTAATTGCAAATACTTGGTTTGAATATCTGAAGATTTAAGTTGTTGCATTCCTCTTAATTGCAAATACTTGGTTGGAATATCTGAAGATTTAAGTACAAGGCTAGAAAAACAAAAACAACAACAACACTGCTATAAGGCTTTTAATATATAGTTCTAAAGATACTAGCGATGTACCCATGAAATAATCGTCACACCGACAACGTCGGCCCGAACATTAGACCGATAATAGACAGAACAAAATAATGATACATTACCATGATGATTCAACTGAATGGCCAGGAGTCGTTCGGTTTAGATTTGGTTTGGAGTCCGAATTGATGGTGTGATACCTCAGTCAAACAAACTCCAATCTTTTGACCATTCTTGTTAATGTTCTGTCTTGGTCTGGTTTCGGTTCTGTCGATTTGACTGAGATATGTCGATGTGACTGAGGTATTGCGTTCACCGCAGATGATCACCCGGTAGTCGGGGACTGGCGGTTTAACGGCTCGAACAGTATCGTGGAGTGCTCTTCAAATACCACACTGAACATCGTACTCACCACTGCTGTCAAGGGTGACAACCTCATGGGCCCGTGGCAGTTGGCCACCTGGAGAAGTAACATCAGTCAACATGGTCAAAGGTACCATGAGGATGCCCTACCCATTTCGTTTCGCGACCATCCGACTAGCAGCTTTGGTTCAGTCCTGCAGACCATTCCGAAGAGGGTACGATGGGACACGGAACGTGGGCCACCCTGTGATGAACTCGAATTCCTATGCGTTCAGCTACGTCGTATTGATGACTCCGCGAATGTGACCATCCCCCGAGCATCATGCCATAAAATTACATGTAAAAGTAAGTTCTTAGGACATTACCGAGTTCACCACATAACTGAATTCATTATTATAAAAGTGATGCAATGTCCACATGGTTACATGTCGTTTTTCCGAAGGTTCATGGTTCCGACGGTTCGTATTTCCGAAAACGAAGTAGGGTTCATAATTCCGAAAATAAAAAGAAAGGGTTCATATTTACGAAGGTTCATAATTCCGAAAAAAATAATGTATGGCTCTATTGCATTTCGGAATTAAGAACCTTCGGAGTAATGCATCAAATGTTCGGAATTATGAACCCTATTTAATTTTTCGGAAGTATGAACCTCCTGATATGGGAAAATTGTGTTTCGGAGTTACGATCCTTCGGAAAAAAACGAGTACCCCCCCCCCCCCACACAACACACCCATGACATCGGTAGTCCCTATATATAATTTATAGCAAAAATGATTATTGCTTTCCTGTTCATTTTATCAATCTTTCTGCATCATACATCATTTTTTTAAATCCATTTTTTTTTTCATCCGAACTCGGAATATTTATGTTTACCTAATAATGTCCCTATTCTTTCCCTAACAGAACCGAAATTGATTTCCAACTTTTTGGGTTTACACACCCCCTCCCCCCTTTTCGGATTATGTAGTGTGTCTTTGTATTTTTCAAAAAGGTTATCCTCATGGTTATTTAAATTGCCCTGGGCCCGTTTCATGAAACTTGCTTTCACTGACAATTTACACTAACTGTTATAAGCTACTGAAATCCTTGCATGTGATTGGCTGAGAGCAATTTGTTGGTAAAAATCACTGACAGGACACTTGATGAACCGCCCCCAGGGGTGGTTTCTCGAAAGCCTTTGCGATCGTGTTTTGTTGATTTTTTGAAGGAAACCCGAGTCGCCGATTCGAATGTGAAGACAGTCAATGTTCCTGTGTGGACAGAGTAGTGGTGTACTCTACATCAAACCCAACTATGCCAACTGACGAAGAAAAGCTTGCAGCCATTGAAAAAGTAACTTGAAATATACATGTAATGCCTTTACATTTCTATAATGATTACTCGTTTATCCTTCAAAGAATGATCATTAATTAGACTATATGTTATCACACTGGTCATGAAATTGCTGAATTTTGATTGTGCCATAAAAAGAGTACAGATCAACGACTTGATATGTATCTGAAACCTCCTCTATAGAAGAACTTTGAAATATTCAGTACAGAGAATGCACGCAATGATATTTTTGACTGAAAAGGGGCGGATGCTGTATTTTGTAAGGAGAGGGGGAGCAACCCTCAGAACTACATGTATCATAATCAAGGGTGCGAATTTTGTTTCCTAATTACAGTTCGCTTTCAAGTGGGGTCGTGCCCCATCTAAACATTCAAAACTCCGCCACTGTCTGGAGCACCAAGCCTAACGTTTGGGTCTGATAGCTGATGGCTTTTGTATCCATAATTTGTCTCCAAAGAATTGTTGACCCTTTTTTGTTGAGAATACAATTTTAGAATTATTTTTCT
The DNA here is from genome assembly GCA_025618425.1 of Heliocidaris tuberculata. Lineage (NCBI taxonomy): Eukaryota > Metazoa > Echinodermata > Echinoidea > Camarodonta > Echinometridae > Heliocidaris > Heliocidaris tuberculata. The sequence goes on from CM046841.1 coordinate 10,613,666, forward strand.
TTTACTTCTTCGCTCCAAGGTCAACATCACCGAGAAAACCGCTGGTGAAGTCCTTAATGACGTCATCTCTCTGACGTATGATGACTTCAAAGCTGACGCATTGACCTCCACAGCCAATATCCTTGAGAGTGTGGTGTCCTTGAACTCCAGTGATACAAAGGTAAAGATCTCCACAAACTGAATTGAATTCACACAGGGGCGTCGCTAGATTAATTTTGGATTGGGGAGAGGTTATCGGACCAGTTCTTTTTAGCATTTCAAACAAGCAACAGGAAAATATAATACAAAACATTATCATTTTGTGGTGAAAATTTCATTGTGAGTGCTTTATCTACTATATACAATGGTGTTCCTCATATTAATATTCAATATTGTTATGTGAAGTTGGAACGAACGCAAACGAAGCAAATGAAAAACATGTCTTCCAAATTATTCACACTACGATATTTTCCTCTAGTAAACTAATGGTATTCCAAATAACTTAAATAAAACAATTAAACAATTATCCTAAAGGTAAAATGAAAAAGAATAATACCCTCCCACATGGAAACAAAGAAATCACACAACATCCGACTTAAACTAACTCAAATTATGAATAATTCGCAGGAGGGGAGGCCTGGGTTGTGATACCTGCCGTCATGGTACTGATTATGCTATTATTATTATTTTTTGTTTGCCAAAAATATGATAATACGGTACAATTATTTCACATTTAGATAACAAACGGTGTGGTAGAAATCATCGGCAAACTGATGAACTCTGACCCGGAAGAGCTTGCTGCAGCCCAGGGTATGAACCAGTCGAGTAGTAGGGCCATGCAGGCCTTGGAACAGCAACTCCAAGTTGTTGACCTATCGAAGAACAATGGCTCCTTTACGTCAGTTCAACCAAATCTAGCCGTTCAGGTAATAAACTTTGCTGCTCTTATATCTACTTGGAATGTAGATTGAATCTATCTACTTGGAATAATATAGATATATTGACTGCCATGACAGGCATAGGCTCAAGGGGACCTTACATCCGCTATGACCTAGCCTCTTGTCGAGGCCCTGGCGCTGTTGAAATCCTTGCGAATGGAGGCAAATTTCTGGCGAGCGAAGCGAGCCAGAAAAACCGAGGCGCTTGCGCCGAGGGCCTCTTGACACCCGTCTGAATTTCTTTTGTATTTCATTGTTTTGACGAATATTCCGACCAAATTTTGGTCGGTGAAAATCATCCATCAGCGCGAGCTACCATGACGTAATGTTAAATATCATGACTCGACTGCACGCTATTTCTTACATATTAATTAATCGCAGCCCAAAATGGCGTTCAACGTTTCTTCTGTGATGACGATATTTGTAAGAGCTTAGAATATGCCGCTAGAATGTTGAAGATTGACAGATTCAAAGATTTGCAAGTTGATGCAATAATCTGCACTTAAAGGACAAGATGTTTTTGTGATCTGCCTACTGGCTATGGAAAAAGTGTTATTTTTCACGCGCTACCGCTCTGTGCTTATTCCCTCCGTGGGCCAGGGATGGAGAGTGAGACTGCTGCTTCGCGAGGGCCAGGCGATCCCCCGGGGCCTTGCCGGGCAGTGAAGTTGCTGGTAACTCTTGGTTACATCATCTTTAGTCTATCATCTTCACGAAGCTTTTGTTGATTATTTCCCCTTTGGTGTCTCTGATGAGATCAGGTGAAGTCGCTCAGAAACGTGGACTTCAAGCCATCTATCTTGGGGACGCTTGTCACAAGATGTGATTTAGAAGGTATAATTTTGAATTTGACTCTGTCAAGATCTAAAACTAACTGTGTTAGTGTTAGTCGTCAACAAATGGTAGTTAGTCTCAATTTTTGTTCGTATTTCCGTGTAACATCTCGTACTCGCGTGATATTGAGCACTTTCTGTAAGCTTCATTTTCGAAAAAAAGCTTTGATCCGATAGACTAAGTCAAATTTTCAGAATTGATGGAGATGCATCTATTGTTGAACGGTGATTTTATTGCCCATTCTTCATTATTTGTAAATATATGATGATCTCTTGAGAAATATGTACATTTGTCTTATTTCAAATTACCATGGTTGTAAGCTAGAGATCGAATTCTTCATAATGTGCTTGTCTGTGAATGTATTTTGAGCAAGAGATTTACGTAATCCCCCAAATATAATAGACTAGTCCAGAACGAAGTAAGAAATCTTTGAGATTTATGGCCAATTTGCTGGGTGATCGCCGCGGTAATCTAACTATGCACGTTTTCATGCATAATTCAGTAGGAAATCGTGCCTCATGAATATAAATTCAGGTCGTGTCAAGAGGCCCTCGGCGCAAGCGCCTCGGTGTTTCTGGCTCGCTCGCTCGCCACCAGAAAATTTGCCTCCATATCGCCAAGGATTCCAACAGCGCCAGGGCCTCGACAAGAGGCTAGCTATGACCCGAGGCTCGCCGAGGGGTCATAGCAGGATGTAAGGTCCCCGAGAGCTCCTATATATAGAAACAACTGTGCCTCGAATGCTGAAGTAGTCAATATATCTTTTATATACCGAACAAAGCCAGGTAAGAATCACAGAATACATGTGCGACTTACCAATCATGGGGTCCTCACATTTCAAAATCATCATCAAACTTTTAATTAACTAAAAATTCGGAAATAAATAGAGATAGATCGCCGGTCTTTTGCTCAAGTAAAATAAATTTAGCAACCAAATCGCACTGCGATTATGGTATCCGCGCTCGCGCTCGCACAAAGTAATTTTAAAACCATGGGGATCGCAGCAAAATTTAACTATGCCGTGGGCAAAGTTCATTTTTGCGGGCATAGTTAAAAACAGAACTTCACTTTCAACTAATCAGATAACAGGATTAGGAAAGATTCTTAAAGTAAGGTATATAAAACACGATAAAAACTACTTTCGAAAAATAAACTCAAGACAATTTCACTAGCCCTGTCTACCACCTTTAGAAATGTGCGAACATTATAGTGCTGTATTACGTAATCCGAACCTGATTTCTATTGGCAGTACAATAGGCCTTTGAAATTGCCCTTGAGTTTATTTTTCGAAAGTAGTTTTTATCGTGTTATAATCACTTATCATGCTTATAATAGTTCAAACTGAATCAATTATCTTGAATTTGATAGTAAAAACACTGCGCCAAACTCTCTGAATTCTCGACCTCATTTTAACTGTTTGAACATGTCTTGATTAACCTATCAAAATGCCACCCCAAACCGTGAAACTAACCTGAGCACTGAACCCTAACCCTTATCCTTACTCTAAGCCTAAGGCCTCAACCGATTTTTATTTTCACCCTCAACGTAATCTTAACTTTCAACCTGAACCTTATACCTATATCGCTAAACTCTCACCCTAAGCATGAGTTTAACGCTATTGTTATTGATTTAGATCATCTAACAAAACTGATTCCGGAACATGGTTGGGAATTTTATCACGATCATATTTCTTTTTTGTTTTGTTTTGTTTTTTGGGGGTTTGGTTTTTTTTTTTTTTTTCTTTTTTTTTTTTTATTGAGAATGTAAGAAACTTCAGATGAATCTTGAGTAATTCAAGTCATCCTTTTCGGACATGTCCATAAACTGATCTGCTTGAAAAATATATCCTAACGCAGGGTTTTTGATGCTTTCGATTCCATAGAAATAGTAGAATCAATATAGTATTCATTTCCATTTTGACAAGGGTGATGATTATTTTCCTTTGATATTTTGATAGCTTGAAAGGAGATCACTAAAGTGTTTTTCCTCGTCCAAGAAAACCAGAGAGGGGAAACAAGAGATTGATGTCATGAAATAGGAAGTGAATTATAAATAACAATGCATGTACACTGTAAATAGTCTGAACACTTTTTATAAACGCTTTTCTGTAACACTTTATAAACATCTAAACACGTTTATCATTATCATTTATCATTATCGCCTGTATAATATCAGAGGTCCCTGTTTAATTATTGAACATTTCATAAACACTTAAACAATGTTTAATAAACACTCGAACACGTTTAATATGAATATTTTGGAACACTTTGACACGTATAGACAAGTTTAATATGAAATCATGTGTTTATAAACATACCATCTATAAACATCTAAACACACATCTCAACGTGTTTAAGTTTTTATGAAGTGTTCAAGATTCCCAATTAAACATATAGGATAAACGTGTCTAAGTGTTTATGAAGTGTTCCAAAACTAAACAGGGATTTTTAGCATCATAAAGGCGATAATGATAAATGATAATGATAAACGTGTTTAAATGTTTATAAAGTGATACAAAAAAGCGTTTACACAAAGTGTTCAGGTGATTTACAGTGTAGCTATCATACTAACAGGCAGCAAGTAGTTACCGAACTATCGAAATTTTACCTTCTCCCGGTTTAAAGCTCATAGACAGTCTCGGTAGCAAAAATCATACTGGCAAGAAACGTATCTAACATAGTCACATACTATTCTCCTTTTATCATAAGACACATGTACGAGATTATTTAACATTCCATTCACGATTTCGAACAAATTTTAGTGTAAATATCTGTAAGAAACGCTTGGTAACGGCTTTTCACTGCCCCACGCTAAGACCATATCCACCCGAAGGTTCCCCGCACAATAAACTCTGCGCTTCGCACTATGTGTAGCGTATTCTATACACACAGCAATCCTCATGTGAATAGTGTTTGTGGCCGTTGTTTGAATTTACATCCCCTCTTTTTGGGGCCAGGGATTTTTATTACTTTTCACCTCTCATGCGATAAACATTTCACTTAAGGAGGAAAAAGACTTTACAGCATCTTAGTTATGTTAGTACTCGCTATTTATTAAGTAAAATCAAAGAAATCTCACGAAAAGTTTTTGAGGGCTTACCAAAACTATCTGTTACCTTTAAATGAATCCTTTAACCGAAGAATACCCTAATAGGTAATGATAATAATATTCCGTTCTTGTATAGCGCATATCCAAAGGACTTTGAATATTATTATCCTGCCATTAGCTCCGGCAACCGTAGCGCTCAGTGCATTCAAGGAATAAATCCTACCAGGTACCCACTTACTACACCTGGGTCGAGTGTGGCAAATGTAGATTAATGTCTTGCCAAAGGACGTCAGTGCTGCGACAGGGATACGAACCCCGTACCTTGTGGTTCACAGTCCGGAGACTTTTCCACTAGACCACAACACCTCTACTAATGATAGACATAATAGCATGAATATTGATGATAATACACAGTAAAAAATATTTTAAACAACTATTCAAAGTTTTTAAACAACGCTGTTTAAGCCGCTCACGCTAACAGCTAATTTTGTTTAAACTGTTAAATAACCAAGGTTGTTTAAACTTTAAACAACCTCTTGTTTCAAATTTCAAACATTTTTTTTAAACAAGAGCTTTTATTAAACATCTAGGTTGTTTAAATTTAGTTGTTCAAACACACACAGTTGCTTAAAACTTTTTTTCACAACTATTGTTTTTAAAAATTGTTGTTTAAAAATTGTTGTTTAAAAATTTGTTTAAAACATCTAGGTTGTATTAAAAAAAAAGTTGTTCAAAACCTTTTTTCAAAACTATTGTTAAACTAATTGTTTAAAGTAGATATTCAAAGCAAATCACAAATATGCTCAATAATGTATCTTTAGAAACTAGAAAGCTTGTAGATGGTAATCGTATAAGTTTTACGTTAACTGCGTGTTTGATGATCAAAAAATGACACAAATAAAAACGCTTCTCAGCATCTGGGAAATCCGAACGATTCGCCAGAAATATACCCATGTTTTCATGACGTCACATCAGGTACCAATCCTGCCTAAGCAGACGACGTCCTATATCAAGTGAACGTAACTGCAATGCAATTATTTTTAAATTATAAAGAGTTTGGTGTGTTTCACCATGACCGTATTTCACGTCATTCTAAAAGGGAAGTGAAACCGTTTCTAGTAACTAAAATCTTTTGTTTGTAAAAAGTCATGATAAGGGTCAATGATCAATCAAAGAAATCACACTTTCGAATTGTAAAGCCCACTGAATTATAGCGTGGATGGTATTCGCTCCCTCTTGAAACGCCGACATGCCGCGGTGCATGCAGGTGAAAATACAATGGCATCTTATTTTGTTTACAAGCGATTGATTCCTTTATTTTTTTTTAACGCTGCATTTTTCATCAAAATAATACCATGCAGGAAATTTAGAGTGAGGCAACAAATAAACATTTATACTGACGCTAGCGAAGTAAGAGAAATAAGTGAAGATGAGATGACAAAACAGGCACTGAAAATGTGTAAGATGTTATGGGGCATCGTCTGCTTAGGAAGGATTGCTCCCCGGTATGACGTCACATATCTCAGCAGCGTTCAAAGAGCTCTATATGGGTGCTATAGCGGGGCTGTGTTATATCATTTTATAATTGATAATAATCATTACTTCAAATGTTTCCAAGCGTTGATTTTTGATGAACCTTGTTCAATCTAAGCTTCACCTATGCAATAATAAAAATTAAATCAATATTCAAAATCAATGAAATTCTACTTTAAAACACTATACACATGTGTTTAAACATACACGGTTGCTTAAGGCTGTTGTACACAAGTAAGTTCCAAATGTCAGTATACTACTAATACATGGTTGGGAGTGCGTTAGTGCGATCTGGCAACACAAAGGTTTTTATCGTGGTGTACTAACGCACGAGGCGTAGCCGAGTGTGTTAGACACCACAATAAAACCTGCGTGTTGCTGGATCGCACTAATGCACGAACTCACAACCATGTATTAAAAGTTTTATAAAACGGTTCTACAATCTTAGTGTTTTTTTTACAATCTTAGTGTTTGATCCGGATTGGCCGTGCGTTAGTCCCCTCGCCGTGCGTTATCACTTTTTTTTTGCACGGTCACGTGATGTTATTTGACCAATCAGGATGGCTACATTCTTGAACCCGTTTTTAAAGCTGATTAATATACGTTCAGAGGTAAGCATTTAGACTAAATATATATCGTAATCTGATTGAGTTTATACTCAAGACATATTTGTGCTTCTGCGATGTCTAGATCTAGACCGCATGCACAAAATAGATTATGATGTAACTTTGCAGTTCAGCGCAGTTTAAGTTAGTTGCACATACATGACATACAGTACACCGGACCCACGCGCGCGTTCACTGTGCAGTGTGTGCAACTTAGACTGCGCTGCGCTAGAAGGGCTACTTGCAAAGTTGCAGGTCTAGATCATGCTTACCTCTTAATGTATCAATCAGCTCCGGCATTCGGAACTTCTGCAACATGTCAACCAAAAAGTCATCCGCCATGATGAAGCCGGCTGTGTTTGGCGGAGAAGGAAACCCGTTTAGGGCGAATTTTCATTTTTTTTTTTTTAAACGATGTTGTTTAAAAGATTATTCTACATTATCATTGATGTCTTAAATCATGTAAATAGCGTTTATTTGAAATACAGGGTCTGTCTTTTTAACAATATTGTTTAAAGTTTGAACAACACAATTTTAAACAGCGAAATTCTAAACAGCGTTTTTGCTGTGTACGATATTCTTTCTTTGTAACTGCGCTCTGAGATATATCTTTCTAACTTCTTGTATACCTTCTGGCATCACCGTGCATTAAATGTGCCTAAAGGCCACTGCACACCTTACGATCGGTCTGCGATCCGATTTGTGAAATAAATCGCTGTGGCATTAAATATTAGCATTTTAACAAATGAAATCTTCCCTATTCAGGTTCTGAAATGTAATATGAATACTAAACATATGGTTTGGTTGAGCTGTCAGTTTTCTACAGGGAATAAGGGCAAGACTAGTTTCAAATCGTAGGCAGTCGTACGGTTTTTGTGACGTCACTACGACTTGGAGCCGATTTGGTCATTCCAACCACTAGAAAACTCGGCAAAGGCCGTATTATCGATTTCTACTCTCTGTATGACTATTCAGACCCTCATTGAAAATAGTTTTCGTTTTTAAATGATTTCTCAAATGATATTACATTTTCTTGTGAAATCGTATCGCAGACCGATCGTAAGGTGTGCGGTGGCCTTAAAGAGTATGGGCCTATACATTCATGATGTATATGTTTTGGAAATTCTTTCTAGTGGTAATAAAACGCAGACTCTTTTTCAAACTTAACGGAAACGTTTGTCGCTACACGTATGCTGAATAGCATCTGGGCCCCGTTTCATAAAACATTTTTTTTTTTAATGAATGACAAGTTACAATGACTGTTATAAGCTACTGAAATACTTGTATCTGATTGGCTGAGAACAAGTTTGTTATAGAAATGGAGCAGTTGTGAGAATGGGCCCTGATGCATGACTAGTTCTTCCCATTCCTAATATGCTCAGCTCACAGTTAAAAAAAAAAAGTTCTTGTTGCTGTTGTTGCTGAAGATATGTTTTTCACGATCTAATCGTCTCGAGAGGTAAAAAAAACTGAACGGATCATGTAAATTCAACAATAAATACGAGACTAAAAACATAGATAAGTATTGGAACACTAATTTATTAACTTTCGAATGTTACATAAATATTGATAGCTTGGTTTTCAGATACCGTTTAAAGATGTGGTATATATAATATATTTCTAGTGCGATTCAATATAACTTTCAATTTCAATTTCAGTGTTAATTGTCCATGATATGTAGAAATATTTCTTGTTTACATACAATGAAAATAAACATCATATAAAGATAGATAGATATGAGAGTAAATAGATTAATGGGCTAATTATTTATAAATCCGCTCTCGGTATATTTTGGAGATCGACAAGTTTATAAAATCATACACACAATAAGAATGAGACATGAATACGCATCCAGACGATATACCTATATGATAAATTATCATGAAAAATATCTTACATAATTTATACGTATAGGTCCAAGAAACGACCCCCGATGTATTGAGAGAAGGTCTTACCTTCGTCTCTCGGAGATCAACCGTCGACGACCAGCTAACCGATAACGACATCAGCGTTTTCGATCACGGTGACGAGGCTCAAAACGACGCCAATGACCTCAGAGCCTCGGTAAAGGTAAAGACGCAATTCGCGGACGAACTCGACAATACGTCAAGGAGCTCGGACATCAGGATCGCATTTGCGGTGGTCCGCGAACCATCACTATTCATCTCCGATGTCGATGACCACGGAATTGGTTCAGACGGTGGACGAACAGGAAGACGACGTCCCAACACGCCTGTGATTTCGGTAACTATTGAAGGGTCTGGGCTTAGGAAGGTGCAAACGGAAGTTACCAGCGCTTTCCATCCTATTCAGGTAATTTCCATTTTTTTACTTTTTATTGGTGAATTTGGAATAATATTTTACAATATGAAAAAAGAAGATATATATATATATATATATATATATATATATATATATATATATATATATATATGTATGTATGTATAATCACCAATGATGAATATTCTAAAACGTCAATGATAATCTGTGTAGGTGGTATGGAATTTTACTCGTCGTATTTATGATATTCTAACGATAACACTTTTTATTATCATTATTAGTTTGATTATTAATAAACATTGAATGAACTACTTGACTACTAAAAATATGTATTATACATATTATATCGTAACCACTTCATTTCAGTCTTCGGACCTCGAGAATAGAATTTATTTTATAACATTTTTTTTTTTTAACTGGGTCAGAGGGCGAAGGGAGGAAGGGTCATATCTATTAAGATATTTTTTGGAATTCGCTAGCAATCTATGATTACTGCTTATTCCTTAATTTGACGTCTCTGCTGTTTGTCCATTTTGATTTTGGTAAACATTTCAGTTCAATAAATAGTAAATCAATAACCAAACTTATAGTTATTTCTTTTGCACATAATACATAGTGATATTCAGTATTCCATTAATACTGTTTTATAGTGAAATAATATTGATTAAAGTACAAAGTTTTGTTTAACATTAATTTTCGAATTGTCAGTATATACACGTTTTTGTTAAACTTGTGAGTTCTTTGATTTGTTTTTCTCAAGGAAATATTTTTTTTTAAATAAATGTCAATGGTCGTTATATTTTTTTTATTTTTCGAAGTTTCTTTTCACATTTTTATATTATAATCATTTTTGCATTTTTTCATTCGTTCGTTCATGTAGTTTAACAGGTGTTATCCTCGAAAAGTCGAAATCTTGAAAAAAAAATGTTTTGATTCCTGAAGTTACTTCAAGTTATCAAAATAATCAAAAGATGTTTTAATAATATCAAATTTGATTTTAATGATTACAGACTAGTAACGGCTCCATGATCATAGACGATCCCATCTGTGTGTTCTGGGACTTTGGGGCTAACAATGGTACGGGCGACTGGTCCGACTATGGTTGTTCCTTGCAGAACGAAACTGACATCACTAACTCAACAATTACTAGGCCTATCTTGTGTACATGTAATCACACTACCAACTTTGCTGTTATTATGGTAAATAAATCTCTGTCTTTCTCTGTCATGTCTGTATTTCTGTGTGTGTGTGTGTGTGTGTGTGTGTGTGTCTCTCTCTCTCTCTCTCTTTCTCTCTGTCTCTCTATATGTCTCTCCATGTCTCTCTCTGTGTCTCTTTGTGTCTCAATGTATCTCTCTCTGTGTCTCTATTTGTCTCTATGTGTGTGTCTCCCCCCCCCCCCCCCCCTCTCTCTGTCTCTCTATATCTCTCTGCCTCTATTCTCTCTGTCTCTCTGTCTTGAAATTTCTGAATACAGCCATGGATTTAGGATCATAAGATAGAGGGTTTGCTAAAAAAAAAACCAACAACAACAAAAAAAACAAAAAACAAAACAAAACAAAAAACCCCACCCTAATGCTATGCAGTTGGCCAAAATAGAGGTAGGAGAGGGGGTGGGAGGGCAGAAATGTAATCTTCATTGCTCTTTTTATCGTACATTATGTAAATGGTGTTTGGCATAATAATACGTGTGTGAGTGTGTTTTAAAAAAAATCGTCAATTTATAACAGATATCGTTCTTTGGCTTGATAAATGGGGTACTAGAGAGTATGACTTGTGACAATGGATATGAAACTAACAGTTCAATATAATTAATTGTGTTGTTATCCATTAATAATAAATGGAATTTAGTTTTGTTTACATGCTTGATGCATTGAACATATTCAATATATATATATATATATATATATATATATATATATATATACATATATATATATATATATATATATATTTCTTCGTTTTTTTCAGAATTTTCACAGCCCCGATCAACCATCTGTGACGTTCCATAGAGCCTCAAAGTTCCTGAGTTTCATTGGTTGCGGGTTATCTATCGGGAGTCTGGTCATAACTTTGGCAGTCTATGTTCTTTCACCGTGAGTATTAATAAATGACATTATTTAATATAATAATTTATGTACTTGAGCAACCAACGATGAACGTTATGGATGATAGAAACATTCAAGGGCTGATAAAAAGTATACTGCTGCCAAACTCTAGTTTTCGAGTTTCAATATTTTGCACGTATTACCATTACTGCGCAGGTTGCCCATCCATTTTGTGTATATTTTTGTTTAATTTTATTTATTTCTTATTCAGAATGCAAAGCCCCCAAAAAATGTATTTTAAATTTGATGCCTTTCTAATTGTAACTTCCACGCCATGTGAAACGTTATTCCAAATTTACGTACGCACTTGGGCAAGCAGATATTTTGAACGTATCACTGCGCCGCTTGCCCATCCAATTCCGGATTATTTCTTTTGGGGTGTGTATTTGTTTGTTTGTTTTATTTTATTTTCGAGTTAAAAGAATGCATAGCAGAAAGAAATTTATTTTAAGTTTGATGCCTTACTAAATGTGACTTCGTTGTCATGTTGAATTATACTCCAAACTTACTTACGGGTTTGGGCAAGCATTTAGCAAATCTTAGTAAAGTTTTTAGGTCACGAGTCGTAGGCTTACGTCTTGCTTCAGGCTGGTAGTGGTGGGGGGGGGGGGGGTAGCTGAACCTTAAAGGGGAGGTCTACCCTGGCATTCAGTCGATTTGAACGAAAACGGGAAAATGAGAGAAACAGATTATTACAAGTTTAAGAAAGTTATGAATTTTCGTATAACACAAGTTGGCAACACCGTGACACATCAGTTCTATAGCGAGGTCCTCTCCCATTTGCTCTATACATAAAATATCCTTGATTTTAATTTTCTTAGTAACTGTTGGTTATGATGGAATAAAATGTTTCGTACAGGTTTTGTTTAAAAACATGAGTACAGTGATAATATCTATGGTACATGTATGATTAAATAATTTCTCTAGAGAAAATGGGAATTTATGATTTTTAGTACTGGGCAATTAAGTAAGAGGACCTCACAAGATACGTCACGGAGATTCCAATCTTTTTTCTTTGTTTGATTACAACTTCAAATATTCGTAACTCTGAATATTTGTTATGGGATTTTGCTCAGACATTCATTGATCTGTTTCTTTAAATTGTCTACCTCTTTTAAAACTAACTTGATATTAGGTTGTCCCATTTATTTCATGTGGAACCATGTTATTCTTCGTTTTCAGAAAGAGGAAAGTGATCTTGTAACAGAAAGGAATAATGGCTCTTGCCTTCTTACTTTCTATGCATTTATTATACAAGTACTCGTACAATTTTGCAACTTTTTTTATTTTGTTTATTTTTTTATTTTAACTTGGAAAGGTCCAATACGATCTTCATTCTTTCAGATGTTGTTTTCTTTACAATTATCTGTTTCACCTTCTTTGTTGAGGGGGGGGGGGGGGATATGTGGGGATTTCTTAGTATAACATCGCTTTCACGTTGACTATCAGTACAGAATATTTTGTTTTTCTTCAATTCTATAATTTGATCCATGAAGTGTAACTGATTCTGCTGTTCTTTTCTGAAAAAAAAAATATTAAGCTGTAAATGACAATGAATGGCCTACTTCCGAGTGAAGAGGAAAACATCATATTCGCTATAGGAAAATATCAGACTCGTCTTGGACTTGTCAAATATTCATCTTGCTTTTCCAAGACTTCCTGTTGTTATGAATGTCCGACATCCTCGCCATTCGATAAAACAATACATTGATTTTAACAATAAGATTATCAAACTGAACCAGTTACATTTTCACTGATTGGCATCATATAATTATTTATCAATGTATTTTACAGAAACTACCTTCCTGTCATGCATATGGATCGCGTATTTACGCACTCTCTTAATCTCAGTGAGCGTACTGCACTTCAACATGATTAAAGCACTCCATACTTTTAGGATCTCATAATTTCATAATGTCTCGTTTTGCATCACATTTCTTTCCTCTCAGTAAGAGATAAAAATTAGTATTATATTTTTTTTTTAAAGAAAGGACAGAAAGATACAGTTTACATAACTATTTAGCTCTTTAAGATTCGACAGTATCAAGCATATATTATTTTATTAAACGAAATTCTATGAATTAAAAAGTAGAAAAGTCAGGCTTTACTGATGATGAAGATGAATTCAAACTGATGTTATTTGATTAAATCACGTTATTGTATACAAGCTGCAGGGGAAGTGAGCATGAAGGATAGCGGCTATGTCAGCCCTCTAAAATTTCCTGAAATGGGAGTCGTCCCCTGCATTTCTTAAAGTGCAAACAGATAAATAAAAAAATAAATAAATAAAATCTAGGCTACATTACACCTTTAAGACTACAGTCACTCTTTTTGCGTTTCTGAAATGCTTTCCAAGCCAAGCTTTCAGTATTCCAAAATGGAGAATCTTGCGTTCGTCGAAAAAATATCTCGCATACTACTGCTACTACTACTACTACTACTACTACTACTACTACTACTACTACTACTACTACTACTACTACTACTACTACTATTGCTACCACTACTACTACTACTACTACTACTACTAATAATAATAATAATGATAATCATGATTATAATATTCATCTTAATGACAATAATATTAACAGTTTATTAAGCAGAGTTTAACCTTATATACTGTGGAAGTGTTGTCAAGCGTTGGCAAGATCAGACTTGGCGATTTTTATTAAACTATAGGCTCAATTATCAGAGTGCTGAGTATAAAATGATAGAGCATGTTATCCAAAGGGGGGCAAGGGGAAGGGACGCTTTTCACTGAAAAACAATCACGAAGAATCATTACGTTACCACTCACTTCCACACCAGTTTCAAGTCATATCCATATATCTATATATTATTTATAAGATCCATTCAAATGCCAGCTTTAACCCTTTCGAGACAATTGAACACATTTTGTGGTTTGGCTCAATAACTTTCGATTCAGAGCCCTAAAAAAAAATATACCAGTTAAAGAGTACAAAGAGCAAAAATTTCTGCATACATTGTGTCCATTTTTGTTGCATGGTCATATTGCGTTTGATGCCAGGAATAAAAAAAAAGGAGAATAAGCTTGCAAATCCTTAAATTGGTAACACATTGAGAGGTTTAAAATCCTTGTTTTTTAAATCAAAGTTGGCAAATTTTAAAACTTTTTAACAAAATTCCTCACCATGCATATTGTTTTCAAAGACATTGCACCCAATTAGAAGCATGTAGCACTATAAATGAAAAATATTGTTGTTGCCAATTTAAAGACCAAAATGTGATCAATTCAGCCCTGAAATATTTCCTGTCCTGAAAGGGTTAACAATTGAAAGTATCCCGCCATCAAAATAGCATCAATATTCCAATATTACAAACCTTTCTTTTTCAACCATTTTCAGAAAACTGCGCCAGAAGCAACCCAACCAAATCTTCATGAACATCTGCCTATCCCTGCTCTTCCTCTACATCTCCTACATCATGGTCGTCATCTTTAACGGACAACAACATGACGTTGTCGAATCAAATGACGTCATCGAATCAAATGACGTCACCGAATCAAATGACGTCACCGAATCAAATGACGTCACCGACCGTGAGAAGAAGGTCGAGATTGGGTGTTTCTGCCTTGCTGCTCTCATCCAGTATTTCACGCTGACCTCGCTGGTCTGGATGGGCGTAGAGGGCGTCAACATGTATCTGCTCTTCGTGAAGGTGGTGAATGCGACTATTACGGGATTCATGACCAAAGCTTCTCTCATAGCTTGGGGTAATTATTTTCCTTCTGTCACTTTTTTTTTAATTTGAAAAGCAGGCCTTTAATGTTAGACTTTTGTAGTCATTAAAACTTCTTTTTCACTCTTTCAAAATCGGTTATAATAAATATTGCAGTCGATCTAAGATTTATTTTATATAATTTGATGTGATTAAATAGATTGAATCTTTGTGTTCGAATTATTTCATAGTGCTTCATAAAGTTTAATTTAATGAGTTCGAAGAATTCATTGGCAATTATTTGTTTTACCCTTTTGTATGTCTCTGAGTCAAATTCTATCGCATATCCTTCTGTTCTATTCAGTTTTTTTCTCCCCTAAATTCATTCTTTTAAAAAATTTCATGGTAGTTTAGACCGTGCTTCTTTTCTTATTCATTTCAGGCTGTTCAATCACGATGTTGTCTTTTCTCTCTCTTTTTTTTGTAAATAGGGTTACCAATTATCGCTGTTACTGTTACTTGGGGAATAGCTCGCCACGAATATGTTGACCCACAGATGTAAGTTCATATTTTAGATCTTTAACAATAAATCTAATACCTGTTTTCTGTTTTGCCGCAGACGTTCTTTTTTTCATATGATTTACTGCCTTCTTATTTTTGCTGTCCCCTTTTATACATTATCTGCAGAGATATCGTGAAGTGACTGTTCTTTCTTTTCTTATTCAATGATCTTATTTTTCTTCTTCCATTTCTTCTTTTTTTCTACCCGATTTTGTGTCCCTCTTTTCGACACTTTGCTAATGTTCATTCTTATTGTAAGCTTAGCATGCTTATTAAGAATAGCCATATATTGTACCAATGCAGAGTAGCAAAATGTAGCATTTCGGAGGTCAACGTCAGTAAAAGTATAAAAATCCAAATTCAAAGGTCGGATATGCATATCTGATATAATCGTGACCCATGTCTATTATATAAAGTAGTTTGAAAGGCATACGCGCAGTAGCTCCCATGTCGTCTTCATAATATACGTATGGCTTCATCACCCAACCGACATGGGGGTATTAAGGTTGTAATGCCAAAAAACATTTTTTTCTCTACACCCGGAGCATTTCGGGCATCAGAGCTTGGTTTCGGGGCACTTTTGGTGTTTTTTCAGGGGCGTATTACACCCCCTTTCCGATGGAAATTTTTGGCAGTTTTTTTTTTTATCTTATTTTTATTTTTTTATGTTTGTAATGTACACCCATACCTCTTCCTTCTGACAAAACTTGGTCCCTGGTCCGTCAGTGGAAAAAATTTGCCCCGATTTTTAGAGGCCGTCTGACAACCTATCCCGGCGGAAAGTTTTGTCAGTTTTTGTGTTTTAGTAATGAATAGTCGTACTCCGTCCTTGTGACAAATTTTGGCGTATATGTTAGATGGTTGTTGGCTCTGGGGCCAAAATGGGACAGGCTCCCAGATTATGAGGTCGAGGGAAAAACCGCAATGTGAAGCAGTGATCCATGGCGTCTGCCAACGAAATCTCAGTGTAGTAAAAACGCACCTAATGTTCACAATACCTCATCGAAAGTGGTGAAGCTGTCATTCGTCTCTTAGAGACGTTTCCATGTATAGATTCCCTACCATCATACACTAACTTATACAGAAGATTTTTTTTTTTTTTTAAACCTTTTCCCCCACACAGGACCTGCCCCCTCTACGACATAATTATAGGCAAATTGCATTGCTATAATTATATCTATATTTATAGTTTCGTTTAAAACGGATTATATCCACTTCTGGCGTTTTCGAATAAATCAAGGTTTTTTAATTTACCACTTTTCCTCGCTATTACTTCATTTGGGTATATATATTATATATCAAGACTATTGCCTTAGACCATGTTAATAATGTTTTGAAATATATATTAATATATATTTCGATTTTGAGATATTTTTGAAATTCTATTTTCGTGGATTTAATTCACTTTGAATGTGAAACTGTAGTCGATCGCCTTTTGGGGGTGCTTACAGCAACTTTATCATGTTAAGTTCAATAATATCAATATTGCTAGCAGAGTGAAAATCTCAGCTTAAAAAAAATGAAAACATGAGTGGCTTTTGCTGACTCATGCGTAAAATATTGTGAGATATTCATTTGATAGAAGAGATCCTAAGCTAACCACAGGTCTAAAATTTTCCTGAAATTATTTTGAAATATTTACTTGGGGAGACTTTTTCCAACTGTCAATTTCAAACGGTTCTCAACTTTGTTGATACCCGTCAGAACAAATACCAGTTCCTGTCAAGTCTGAAATTTGCACCCTTTCACAAAAGTGGTTTTAGATCATTCAAGCGTAATAACTTGTAAGATTGTTTGTAATGTCATTGTATATGATGGACCCTAAGCTGTCTACAAGAATTAAAATTTATTGAAAATATTCAGAAATATTTATTTGGAGAGACTTTTCCCAACTCTTAACTTTTTTTGGGGGGGGGGGCGGACTGTAAACACTTAAACAGTAAAACTTAACGTTGGTTTATGACAATATTTTCACTGTTTTGAAGATTGCCAGAAACCAACATTGCTTTTTAAGAGTCTTGGAGTTTCTCAGTTTTAAGGTTTACATATCTGCAATCAGATTAATTAGATTAATTAGATTAGTTGATTGTAACATAGCAGGAGGTACAGCCTCTACCCAAAATGAGTACCATCCTACGCTCTAATCTTTTAATATTTGGTTGTAGATATAGTAGAGGACTGTTCTGACTGTTCTTGTTTAAATGCATACATGCACGCTTTTGATGTCACCCCCTTTTCTGTTTGAAACCTTTCTGACTTTTCAAAAATAGCTCTTACATCAATATTTGCATTGTTCTGATTCCTTTGTTGGATTTTGACCTTCGTATCCCCAATGATTCTCAGTCTTAATCTTTGACACGTCAACTGCATTGCAACTCACATAACAAACAGCTTTTACAATATTATTGGCATTTCAATTATATGTTTTTATGTTATATGTTATATGTAGTTACTATATTAGCTTGTGCAACATCTTTACCATATTGCCATTTTTATAACCAATACATTTGATACTCTTATTTCCTTATGATTAAATTCTGTTTGATCTTGCAGCCATTTCAATAATTATTTCTCATCATTTACTATCATATGTCATGATATTGTTTCATGAAATTATATCATTCTATAACCTTTTTGAACTCTTTGGTTGTACTTCTGAAACAGCATTGATTTCCGGGTGTACACATTCAACATTTGTTAATTTTGGAGTTTAGAAATCGGCAATGTGCCAAGCACCGAGTTGTATTCTCTATTCTCCGTTCTGTTACTTCATTTACTATATGTTTTCGAAAACCACTTTAAACTGATATATTTTGAAAAAAGATGATCGATAATAACTTTGGCTTGTACTCATTTTTTCGGTTGGTATTTAATTAAGAATCTCCGACATTAAATCATGGTCACTTTTAATTGCTTCAGTTTCAATCTTTTTTTTTCATAGCCATGTAGTATAGCGTTCTTCTTCATTGCTTCTTCTCCCTTTCAGTGTCAAGTGCTTACTTATTTTCTGTATTCTT